>JBBBDQ010002221.1:1107500-1150000 GCA_037127315.1 Ascarosepion bandense
GGCCTTTATCAAACTTTGCAGAGACAGCCAAATAACAGTGCGACCTGGCGCGGGCGTTGTGGGGATCGTTTGGTCTTTGTCGCCTGAAAATCTCTCTTTAAATCTAAAATCTCTCGCTGGGTTTCCATTTTTATAGTCATCCCCAATCCTCTTAGGGGATCTATCCGACTCAAAGCTTTGACCAATGAGATTATTTTCCACCCACACGCTTTACGGGGAGCCATGGCTCGATGAATGAAATATCAACAGCTCACATGACGTAATGTCTCTGTCTTCTTTCTTTCAATTACATCATTTTTAGGTTTCCAAATTTTCAAATCCCTTTCCCAGCAGGTGCAGGAAATGAATCTGACCTCACTTTAACCTCATCAAGGTCCCGACATTTTGTTATGGCTACGGCCATTTTTCAAACTTTCACTGGCCATAACAATTCGTTTCGAACACAAAAAGAAGAAAATCTATATTTTTCTCTTTTTTTTTTTTTTTTTTTTTCAATTATCAGCCAATTTCTCTATTTCCCGGATTTTAAAAGTACGTAATAGTATTGAAAATAGTTTTTACGTAAGCTCACATTGCGGATTACAATAAAACACAACCAACAATACCAACAATATCAATTTCTCTCAATCCGTTGTATTAAACCAAAAAAAAATATACCGATATGGAAATAGGGTTACATTAAAGCAAAGATTTATTTACAGAATAAAAAAAGGGTAAGAAGGAAAATATAAGTGACAATTCGTTAACTGAAAGAAAAATGTTCATTGAGAGAAAATGCATTCTGTTTTGTAGTTGAAATTGTCCGGAGTAGTTTAGAGTTGATGGATTGTAAAGGCTTTGTTCCTTCCTCTTTTTAGTAGGTCGCGACAGGTTGAGAAAAAGAGAAGGGAAAACAAATAAAGGAGTGGTCTTTAACACGTGTGTCCTTTTGGTTGTGTGCTGTCCTCTTTAGTGGCGTGGTGTGAAAATGTAGAGAGAAAATTGGACGAAGAGGTAGAATGGATATGTGACGTGACCAGGTTGGCGTGACCGAGTCAGTTTGAGGTTTCTTCTTTACATCGTGGCGAGGTGTCAGCTAACCGCTTCCCTTGAGTGACTACAGTGACCGGTTAGAGGCCATCCCTAAATATTGAATCCAGTCACGTAGGGTGGCTTCGGCGAGGAATTTTTTTCTTTAGCTGTGGAAAAACCGTTTCTCTGGCGTATTTTGAATTTTGCGATTTGATGATGACCAAACAGGATCCAAAATATGCTTTTCACACTGACTTGTGAAAAAAGAGAGCTTTTTGCTGTTTGAATCATTTTTTGCGTGTGTGCAAATTTATTTTTATGTGTTTTAGTTGTTTGGTGGATTATACAGGATTTGTATCCTATAATAACGTCAATACTTTCAAATTATGAATTCAGAAAAGTTAAAAATATTGCACCGGTTACTGCGATTAGTTTCCAAAGGCAAAAGGAACAAATGATAAAGAAATTAATAATAGTCTCAAAAACAAAAAGACAACATCGACAATTTAATACTATTGTGTAAACAACTACGAATTCTTCTTTCTCTGACTGTTTCTTAAGCATTGCTGATAGAATAGGGCTATTATATATCAAACAGAAGTATATTGTGTTACGTGTTATTTGCAACAAAAGAACAAAAATGATTGACCAAAACTCAGAGTAAAATCACATACAAATATTTAATTTACCAAAACATTAAATAAAAATATTGAAAATATACAGTTTTTTTTTGTTTTTTTTTTTTCATTCAAAAAGAAAAACAGAGTTTACTACTAGTAGGTGAAGTGTTACGAAGGGGAAGGAAAGGTCAGTATCTTTACCCAGTTAAGATAGCAAAGAAGTTTAAGTGCTATACTTTTTGGAAATGCTCAAATGAGTATATAAAACATTATTAATATTATTTTTATATATAAATGCATTCTCGTAACAATTGCTGATGATTTTACTATGGGAATGCATTGAGAATCAGAAAGAAAGGGATTGTCAGTAGTAAGGAATGAATACAGGCATTATTGATAGAATAGGGCTATTATATTTATAATGTAAATGCATTGCTAACGATTTTACTCTAGGAACACATTTGAAATCAGGAAGAAAGGGATTGTCAGTGGTCAGGAATGAATACAGGCATTATTGATAGAATAGGGCTATTATATTTATAATGTAAATGCATTGCTAACGATTTTACTCTAGGAACACATTTGAAATCAGGAAGAAAGGGATTGTCAGTGGTCAGGAATGAATACAGGCATTATTGATAGAATAGGGCTATTATATTTATAATGTAAATGCATTGCTAACGATTTTACTCTAGGAACACATTTGAAATCAGGAAGAAAGGGATTTTCAGTGGTTAGGAATGAATACAGGCATTATTGATAGAATAGGGCTATTATATTTATAATGTAAATGCATTGCTAACGATTTTACTCTAGGAACACATTTGAAATCAGGAAGAAAGGGATTTTCAGTGGTCAGGAATGAATACAGGCATTATTGATAGAATAGGGCTATTATATTTATAATGTAAATGCATTGCTAACGATTTTACTCTAGGAACACATTTGAAATCAGGATGAAAGGGATTGTCAGTGGTCAGGAATGAATACAGGCATTATTGATAGAATAGGGCTATTATATTTATAATGTAAATGCATTGCTAACGATTTTACTCTAGGAACACATTTGAAATCAGGAAGAAAGGGATTTTCAGTGGTCAGGAATGAATACAGGCATTATTGATAGAATAGGGCTATTATATTTATAATGTAAATGCATTGCTAACGATTTTACTCTAGGAACACATTTGAAATCAGGAAGAAAGGGATTGTCAGTGGTCAGGAATGAATACAGGCATTATTGATAGAATAGGGCTATTATATTTACAATGTAAATGCATTGCTAACGATTTTACTCTAGGAACACATTTGAAATCAGGAAGAAAGGGGTTTTCAATGGTCAGGAATGAATACAAACATTATTGATAGAATAGGGCTATTATATTTATAATGTAAATGCATTGCTAACGATTTTACTCTAGGAACATTTGAAATCAGGAAGAAGGGATTGTCAATGGTCAGGAATGAATGCAGGCAATACTGATAAGAATGAGCTATTATATTTATAATGTAAATGCATTGCTAACGATTTTATAGGAACACATTTGAAATCTGGAAGAAAGGGATTTTCGGTAGTCAGGAATGAATACAGGCATTATTGATAGAATAGGGCTATTATATTTATAATGTAAGTGACTGCTAACGATTTTACTCTAGGAACACATTTGAAATCTGGAAGAAAGGGATTTTCAGTGGTCAGGAATGAATACAGGCATTATTGATAGAATAGGGCTATTATATTTATAATGTAAATGCATTGCTAACGATTTTACTCTCGGAACACATTTGAAATCCGTAAGGAAAGGGATTTTCAGTGGTCAGGAATGAATACAGGCATTATTGATAGGGCGGTATTATATTTATAATGTAAATGCATTGCTAACGATTTTACTCTAGGAACACATTTGAAATCGGGAAGAAAGGGATTGTCAGTGGTCAGGAATGAATACGGGCATTATTGATAGAATAGGGCTATTATATTTATAATGTAAATGCATTGCTAACGATTTTACTCTAGGAACACATTTGAAATCAGGAAGAAAGGGATTGTCAGTGGTTAGGAATGAATACAGGCATTATTGATAGAATAGGGCTATTATATTTATAATGTAAATGCATTGCTAACGATTTTACTCTAGGAACACATTTGAAATCAGGAAGAAAGGGATTTTCTAGTGGTCAGGAATGAATACAGGCATTATTGATAGAATAGGGCTATTATATTTATAATGTAAATGCATTGCTAACGATTTTACTCTAGGAACACATTTGAAATCAGGGAAGGGATTGTCAGTGGTCAGGAATGAATACAGGCATTATTGATAGAATAGGGCTATTATATTTATAATGTAAATGCATTGCTAACGATTTTTACTCTAGGAACATTTGAAATCAGGAAGAAAGGGATTTTCAGTGGTCAGGAATGAATACAGGCATTATTGATAGAATAGGGCTATTATATTTATAATGTAAATGCATTGCTAACGATTTTACTCTAGGAACACATTTGAAATCAGGAAGAAAGGGATTGTCAGTGGTCAGGAATGAATACAGGCATTATTGATAGAATAGGGCTATTATATTTACAATGTAAATGCATTGCTAACGATTTTACTCTATGAACACATTTGATATCAGGAAGAAAGGGGTTTTCAATGGTCAGGAATGAATACAAGCATTATTGATAGAATAGGGCTATTATATTTATAATGTAAATGCATTGCTAACGATTTTACTCTAGGAACACATTTGAAATCAGGAAGAAAGGGATTGTCAATGGTCAGGAAGAATACAGGCAATACTGATAGAATAGGGCTATTAATTATATTTATAATGTAAATGCATTGCTAACGATTTTACTCTAGGAACACATTTGAAATCTGGAAGAAAGTTTTCAGTGGTCAGGAATGAATACAGGCATTATTGATAGAATAGGGCTATTATATTTACAATGTAAATTGCATTGCTAACGATTTTACTCTATGAACACATTTGAAATCCGGAAGAAAGTGATTTTCAGTGGTCAGGAATGAATACAGGCATTATTGATAGAATAGGCTATTATATTTATAATGTAAATGCATTGCTAACGATTTTACCTAGGAACACATTTGAAATCAGGAAGAAAGGGATTGTCAGTGGTCAGGAATGAATACAGGCATTATTGATAGAATAGGGCTATTATATTTATAATGTAAATGCATTGCTAACGATTTTACTCTAGGAACACATTTGAAATCAGGAAGAAAGTGATTTTCAGTGGTTAGGAATGAATAAGGCATTATTGATAGAATAGGGCTATTATATTTATAATGTAAAATGCTAACGATTTTACTCTAGGAACACATTTGAAATCAGGAAGAAAGGGATTGTCAATGGTCAGGAATGAATACAGGCAATACTGATAGAATAGGGCTATTATATTTATAATGTAAATGCATTGCTAACGATTTTACTCTAGGAACACATTTGAAATCTGGAAGAAAGGGATTTTCAGTGGTCAGGAATGAATACAGGCATTATTGATAGAATAGGGGCTATTATATTTACAATGTAAATTGCATTGCTAACGATTTTACTCTAGGAACACATTTGAAATCCGGAAGAAAGGGATTTTCAGTGGTCAGGAATGAATACAGGCATTATTGATAGAATAGGGCTATTATATTTATAATGTAAATGCATTGCTAACGATTTTACTCTAGAACACATTTGAAATCTGGAAGAAAGGGATTTTCAGTGGTCAGGAATGAATACAGGCATTATTGATAGAATAGGGCTATTATATTTATAATGTAAATGTATTGCTAACGATTTTACTCTCGGAACACATTTGAAATCCGTAAGAAAGGGATTTTCAGTGGTCAGGAATGAATACAGGCATTATTGATAGAATAGGCTATTATATTTATACGTAAATGCATTGCTAACGATTTTACTCTAGGAACACATTTGAAATCAGGAAGAAAGGGATTGTCAGTGGTCAGGAATGAATACAGGCATTATTGATAGAATAGGGCTATTATATTTATAATGTAAATGCATTGCTAACGATTTTACCTAGGAACACATTTGAAATCAGGAAGAAAGGGATTTTCAGTGGTTAGGAATGAATACAGGCATTATTGATAGAATAGGGCTATTATATTTATAATGTAAATGCATTGCTAACGATTTTACTCTAGGAACACATTTGAAATCAGAAGAAAGGCATTTTCAGTGGTCAGGAATGAATACAGGCATTATTGATAGAATAGGGCTATTATATTTATAATGTAAATGCATTGCTAACGATTTTACTCTAGGAACACATTTGAAATCAGGAGGAAAGGGATTGTCAGTGGTCAGGAATGAATACAGGCATTATTGATAGAATAGGGCTATTATATTTATAATGTAAATGCATTGCTAACGATTTTACTCTAGGAACACATTTGAAATCAGGAAGAAAGGGATTTTCAGTGGTCAGGAATGAATACAGGCATTATTGATAGAATAGGGCTATTATATTTATAATGTAAATGCATTGCTAACGATTTTACTCTAGGAACACATTTGAAATCAGGAAGAAAGGGATTGTCAGTGGTCAGGAATGAATACAGGCATTATTGATAGAATAGGGCTATTATATTTACAATGTAAATGCATTGCTAACGATTTTACTCTAGGAACACATTTGATATAGGAAGAAAGGGGTTTTCAAATGGTCAGAATGAATACAAGCATTATTGATAGAATAGGGCTATTATATTTATAATGTAAATGCATTGCTAACGATTTTACTCTAGGAACACATTTGAAATCAGGAAGAAAGGGATTGTCAATGGTCAGGAATGAATACAGGCAATACTGATAGAATAGGGCTATTATATTTATAATGTAAATGCATTGCTAACGATTTTACTCTAGGAACACATTTGAAATCTGAAGAAAGGATTTTCAGTGGTCAGGAATGAATACAGGCATTATTGATAGAATAGGGCTATTATATTTACAATGTAAATTGCATTGCTAACGATTTTACTCTAGGAACACATTTGAAATCCGGAAGAAAGGGATTTTCAGTGGTCAGGAATGAATACAGGCATTATTGATAGAATAGGGCTATTATATTTATAATGTAAATGCATTGCTAACGATTTTACTCTAGAACACATTTGAAATCAGGAAGAAAGGGATTGTCAGTGGTCAGGAATGAATACAGGCATTATTGATAGAATAGGGCTATTATATTTATAATGTAAATGCATTGCTAACGATTTTACTCTAGGAACACATTTGAAATCAGGAAGAAAGTGATTTTCAGTGGTTAGAATGAATACAGGCATTATTGATAGAATAGGGCTATTATATTTATAATGTAAATGCATTGCTAACGATTTTACTCTAGGAACACATTTGAAATCAGGAAGAAAGGGATTGTCAATGGTCAGGAATGAATACAGGCAATACTGATAGAATAGGCTATTATATTTATAATGTAAATGCATTGCTAACGATTTTACTCTAGGAACACATTTGAAATCTGGAAGAAAGGGATTTTCAGTGGTCAGGAATGAATACAGGCATTATTGATAGAATAGGGCTATTATATTTACAATGTAAATTGCATTGCTAACGATTTTACTCTAGGAACAACATTTGAAATCCGGAAGAAAGGGATTTTCAGTGGTCAGGAATGAATACAGGCATTATTGATAGAATAGGGCTATTATATTTATAATGTAAATGCATTGCTAACGATTTTACTCTAGGAACACATTTGAAATCAGGAAGAAAGGGATTGTCAATGGTCAGGAATGAATACAGGCAATACTGATAGAATAGGGCTATTATATTTATAATGTAAATGCATTGCTAACGATTTTACTCTATGAACACATTTGAAATCTGGAAGAAAGGGATTTTCAGTGGTCAGGAATGAATACAGGCATTATTGATAGAATAGGGCTATTATATTTACAATGTAAATTGCATTGCTAACGATTTTACTCTAGGAACACATTTGAAATCCGGAAGAAAGGGATTTTCAGTGGTCAGGAATGAATACAGGCATTATTGATAGAATAGGGCTATTATATTTATAATGTAAATGCATTGCTAACGATTTTCTCTAGGAACACATTTGAAATCAGGAAGAGATTGTCAGTGGTCAGGAATGAATACAGGCATTATTGATAGAATAGGGCTATTATATTTATAATGTAAATGCATTGCTAACGATTTTACTCTAGGAACACATTTGAAATCAGGAAGAAAGTGATTTTCAGTGGTTAGGAATGAATACAGGCATTATTGATAGAATAGGGCTATTATATTTATAATGTAAATGCATTGCTAACGATTTTACTCTAGGAACACATTTGAAATCAGGAAGAAAGGGATTTTCAGTGGTCAGGAATGAATACAGGCATTATTGATAGAATAGGGCTATTATATTTATAATGTAAATGCATTGCTAACGATTTTACTCTAGGAACACATTTGAAATCAGGAAGAAAGGGATTGTCAGTTGTCAGGAATGAATACAGGCATTATTGATAGAATAGGGCTATTATATTTACAATGTAAATGCATTGCTAACGATTTTACTCTAGGAACACATTTGAAATCAGGAAGAAAGGGGTTTTCAATGGTCAGGAATGAATACAAGCATTATTGATAGAATAGGGTCATTATATTTATAATGTAAATGCATTGCTAACGACTTTACTCTAGGAACACGTTTGAAATCAGAAGAAAGGGATTGTCAATGGTCAGGAACGAATACAGGCAATACTGATAGAATAGGGCTATTATATTTATAATGTAAATGCATTGCTAACGATTTTACTCTAGGAACACATTTGAACTGGAAGAAAGGGATTTTCAGTGGTCAGGAATGAATACAGGCATTATTGATAGAATAGGGCTATTATATTTATAATGTAAATGCATTGCTAACGATTTTCCTCTCTAGGAACACATTTGAAATCAGGAAGAAAGGGGATTGTCAGTGGTCAGGAATGAATACAGGCATTATTGATAGAATAGGGCTATTATATTTATAATGTAAATGCATTGCTAACGATTTTACTCTTAGAACACATTTGAAATCAGGAAGAAAGTGATTTTCAGTGGTTAGAACAATACAGGCATTATTGATAGAATAGGGCTATTATATTTATAATGTAAATGCATTGCTAACGATTTTACTCTAGGAACACATTTGAAATCAGGAAGAAAGGGATTTTCAGTGGTCAGGAATGAATACAGGCATTATTGATAGAATAGGGCTATTATATTTATAATGTAAATGCATTGCTAACGATTTTACTCTAGGAACACATTTGAAATCAGGAAGAAAGGGATTGTCAGTTGTCAGGAATGAATACAGGCATTATTGATAGAATAGGGCTATTATATTTACAATGTAAATGCATTGCTAACGATTTTACTCTAGGAACACATTTGAAATCAGGAAGAAAGTGGCTCAATGGTCAGGAATGAATACAAGCATTGGCTGATAGAATAGGGCTATTATATTTATAATGTAAATGCATTGCCAACGACTTTACTCTAGGAACACGTTTGAAAATCAGGAAGAAAGGGATTGTCAATGGTCAGGAATGAATACAGGCAATACTGATAGAATAGGGCTATTATATTTATAATGTAAATGCATTGCTAACGATTTTACTCTAGGAACACATTTGAAATCAGAAGAAAGGGATTTTCAGTGGTCAGGAATGAATACAGGCATTATTGATAGAATAGGGCTATTATATTTACAATGTAAATACATTGCTAACGATTTTACTCTAGGAACACATTTGAAATCCGGAAGAAAGGGATTGTCAGTGGTCAGGAATGAATACAGGCATTATTGATAGAATAGGGCTATTATATTTATAATGTAAATGCATTGCTAACGATTTTACTCTAGGAACACATTTGAAATCAGGAAGAAAGGGATTGTCAGTGGTCAGAATGAATACAGGCATTATTGATAGAATAGGCTATTATATTTACAATGTAAATGCATTGCTAACGATTTTACTCTAGGAACACATTTGAAATCAGGAAGAAAGGGGTTTTCAATGGTCAGGAATGAATACAAGCATTATTGATAGAATAGGGCTATTATATTTATAATATAAATGCATTGCTAACGATTTTACTCTAGGAACACATTTGAAATCAGGAAGAAAGGGATTGTCAATGGTCAGGAATGAATACAGGCAATACTGATAGAATAGGGCTATTATATTTATAATGTAAATGCATTGCTACCGATTTTACTCTAGGAACACATTTGAAATCTGGAAGAAAGTGGATTTTCAGTGGTCAGGAATGAATACAGGCATTATTGATAGAATAGGGCTATTATATTTATAAGGTAAATGCATTGCTAACGATTTTACTCTAGGAACACATTTGAAATCAGGAAGAAGGGGATTTTCAGTGGTCAGGAATGAATACAGGCATTATTGATAGAATAGGGCTATTATATTTATAATGTAAATGCATTGCTAACGATTTTACTCTAGGAACACATTTGAAAGCAGGAAGAAAGGGATTGTCAGGGGTCAGGAATGAATACAGGCATTATTGATAGAATAGGGCTATTATATTTACAATGTAAATGCATTGCTAACGATTTTACTCTAGGAACACATTTGAAATCAGGAAGAAAGGGGTTTTCAATGGTCAGAAATGAATACAAGCATTATTGATAGAATAGGGCTATTATATTTATAATGTAAATGCATTGCTAACGATTTTACTCTAGGAACACATTTGAAATCTGGAAGAAAGGGATTTTCAGTGGTCAGGAATGAATACAGGCATTATTGATAGAATAGGGCTATTATATTTACAATGTAAATTGCATTGCTAACGATTTTACTCTATGAACACATTTGAAATCCGGAAGAAAGTGATTTTCAGTGGTCAGGAATGAATACAGGCATTATTGATAGAATAGGCTATTATATTTATAATGTAAAATGCATTGCTAACGATTTTACCTAGGAACACATTTGAAATCAGGAAGAAAGGGATTGTCAGTGGTCAGGAATGTATCACAGGCATTATTGATAGAATAGGGCTATTATATTTATAATGTAAATGCATTGCTAACGATTTTACTCTAGGAACACATTTGAAATCAGAAGAAAGTGATTTTCAGTGGTTAGGAATGAATACAGGCATTATTGATAGAATAGGGCTATTATATTTATAATGTAAATGCATTGCTAACGATTTTACTCTAGGAACACATTTGAAATCAAATAGCAAGGATTGTCAATGCATGGGAACAATACAGTGGCCACTGATAGAATAGGGCTATTATATTTATAATGTAAATGCATTGCTAACGATTTTACTCTAGGAACACATTTGAAATCTGGAAGAAAGGGATTTTCAGTGGTCAGGAATGAATACAGGCATTATTGATAGAATAGGGCTATTATATTTACAATGTAAATTGCATTGCTAACGATTTTACTCTTAGGAACACATTTGAAATCCGGAAGAAAGGGATTTTCCTCAGTGGTCAGGAATGAATACCGTTAGCATTATTGATAGAATAGGCTTATTATATTTATAATGTAAATGCATTGCTAACGATTTTACTCTAGGAACACATTTGAAATCTGGAAGAAAGGGATTTTCAGTGGTCAGGAAATGAATACAGGCATTATTGATAGAATAGGGCTATTATATTTATAATGTAAATCCATTGCTAACGATTTTACTCTTGAACACATTTGAAATCCGTAAGAAAGGGATTTTCAGTGGTCAGGAATGAATACAGGCATTATTGATAGAATAGGGCTATTATATTTATAATGTAAATGCATTGCTAACGATTTTAATGAACACATTTGAAATCAGGAAGAAAGGGATTGTCAGTGGTCAGGAATGAATACAGGCATTATTGATAGAATAGGGCTATTATATTTATAATGCAAATGCATTGCTAACGATTTTACTCTAGGAACACATTTGAAATCAGGAAGAAAGGGATTTTCAGTGGTTAGGAATGAATACAGGCATTATTGATAGAATAGGGCTATTATATTTATAATGTAAATGCATTGCTAACGATTTTACTCTAGGAACACATTTGAAATCAGGAAGAAAGGCATTTTCAGTGGTCAGGAATGGAATACAGGCATTATTGATAGAATAGGGCTATTATATTTATAATGTAAATGCATTGCTAACGATTTTACTCTAGAACACATTTGAAATCAGGAGGAAAGGGATTGTCAGTGGTCAGGAATGAATACAGGCATTATTGATAGAATAGGGCTATTATATTTATAATGTAAATGCATTGCTAACGATTTTACTCTAGGAACACATTTGAAATCAGGAAGAAAGGATTTTCAGTGGTCAGGAATGAATACAGGCATTATTGATAGAATAGGGCTATTATATTTATAATGTAAATGCATTGCTAACGATTTTACTCTAGAACACATTTGAAATCAGGAAGAAAGGGATTGTCAGTGGTCAGGAATGAATACAGGCATTATTGATAGAATAGGGCTATTATATTTACAATGTAAATGCATTGCTAACGATTTTACTCTAGAACACATTTGATATCAGGAAGAAAGGGGTTTTCAATGGTCAGGAATGAATTACAAGCATTATTGATAGAATAGGGCTATATTTATAATGTAAAATGCATTGCTAACGATTTTACTCGAACACATTTGAAATCAGGAAGAAAGGGATTGTCAATGGTCAGGAATGAATACAGGCAATACTGATAGAATAGGCTATTATATTTATAATGTAAATGCATTGCTAACGATTTTACCTAGGAACACATTTGAAATTCAAGAAAGGATTTCAGTGGTCAGAATGAATACAGGCATTGATAGAATAGGCTTACTATATTTACAATGTAAATTGCATTGCTAACGATTTTACTCTAGGAACACATTTGAAATCCGGAAGAAAGGGATTTTCAGTGGTCAGGAATGAATACAGGCATTATTGATAGAATAGGGCTATTATGTATTTATAATGTAAATGCATTGCTAACGATTTTACTCTAGGAACACATTTGAAATCAGGAAGAAAGGGATTGTCAGTGGTCAGGAAATGAATACAGGCATTATTGATAGAATAGGGCTATTATATTTATGAAATGTAAATGCATTGCTAACGATTTTACCTAGAACACATTTGAAATCAGGAAGAAAAGGATTTTCAGTGGTTAGGAATGAATACAGGCATTATTGATAGAATAGGGCTATTATATTTATAATGTAAAATGCATTGCTAACGATTTTACTCTAGGAACACATTTGAAATCAGGAATAGGCAATTGTCAATGGTCAGAATGAATATAGTATACTGATAGAATAGGGCTATATTTATAATGTAAATGCATTGCTAACGATTTTAATTTTCTAGGAACACATTTGAAATTCAAAGAAAGGGGATTTTCAAAATAATAATGACAGGCATTATTGATAGAATAGCTATTATATTTACAATGTAACGCATTAATAACGATTTTACTCTAGGAACACATTTGAAATCCGGAAGAAAGGGGACAGTGGTCAGGAATGAATACAGGCATTATTGATAGAATAGGGCTATTACATGTATAATGTAAATGCATTGCTAACGATTTTACCTAGGAACACATTTGAAATCAGGAAGAAAGGGATTTGTCAATGGTCAGAGAATGAATACAGGCAATACTGATAGAAATAGGCTATTATATTTATAATGTAAATGTACTGTTAACGATTTTACTCTCAAAAAGAGAACACATTTGAAATCTGAAGAAAGGGATTTTCAGTGGTCAGGAATGAATACAGGCATTATTGATAGAATAGGGCTATTATATTTACAATGTAAATTGCATTGCTAACGATTTTACTTAGGAACACATTTGAAATCCGAAATATATGATTTAATAGAATGAATACAGGCATTACGATAGAATAGGGCTATTATATTTATAATGTAAATGCATTGCTAACGATTTTCCTTAGAAACACATTTGAAATCAGGAAGAAAGGGATTAATAGTGGTCAGGAATGAATACAGGCATTACATAGAATAGCTATTATATTTATAATGTAAATGCATTGCTAACGATTTTACTCTAGGAAAACACATTTGAAATCAGGAAGAAAGGATGAGGGTTAGGAATGAATATTGGCATTATTGATAGAATAGGGCTATATATTTATAATGTAAATGCATTGCTAATGATTTTACTTAGGAACACATTTGAAATCAGGAAGAAAGGGATTTCAGTGGTCAGGAATGAATACAGGCATTATTGATAGAATAGGGCTATTATATTTATAATGTAAATGCATTACAATCGACAATTTAGAACACATTTGAAATCAGGAAGAAAGGGATTGTCAGTTGTCAGGAATGAATACAGGCATTATTGATAATAGCTATTATATTTACAATGTAAATGGTCGTTAAATTGATGACTTAGGAACACATTTGAAATCAGGAAGAAAGGGGTTTTCAATGGTCAGGAATGAATAAGCAAGGCTATTGATAGAATAGGCTATTATATTTATAATGTAAATGCATTGCTAACTAATTTTACTCTTAGAACACGTTTGAAATCAGGGAAATAGTGATTGTCAACAATTAGAAACGAATACAGGTACACTGATAGAATAGGGCTATTATATTTACATAAATGTACTAACGATTTTACTCTAGGAACACATTTGAAATCCCTAAAGAAAGGATTGTGGTCAGAATGAATACAGGCATTATTGATAGAATAGGCTTACTATATTTATAATGTAAATGCATTGCTAACGATTTTCCTCTAGGAACACATTTGAAATCAGGAAGAAAGGATTGTCAGTGGTCAGAATGAATACAGGCATTACTATTGAATAGGGCTATTATATTTATAATGTAAATGCATTGCTAACGATTTTACTCTAGGAACACATTTGAAATGGAAGAAAGTGATTTTCAGGTTAGGAATGAATACAGTGTCATTGATAGAATAGGGCTATTATATTTATAATGTAAATGCATTGCTAACGATTTTACTCTAGGAACACATTTGAAATCAGGAAGAAAGGGATTTTCAGTGGTCAGGAATGGAATACAGGCATTATTGATAGAATAGGGCTATTATATTTATAATGTAAATACCATAATGATTTACTTCCTAGAACACATTGAATCAGGAAGAAAGGGATTGTCAGTTGTCAGGAATGAATACATTATTGATAGAATAGGGCTATTATATTTACAATGTAAATGCATTGCTAATGATTTCCACTTAGGAACACATTTAAATCAGGGAAGAAAGGGGTTTTTAATTATCAGGAATAATGCTACTATTGATAGAATAGGCTATTATATTTATAATGTAAATGCATTTGCTAACGACTTTACTCTAGGAACACGTTTGAAATCAGGAAGAAAGGGATTGTCAATGGTCAGGAATGAATACAGGCAATACTGATAGAATAGGGCTATTATATTTATAATGTAAATGCATTGCTAACGATTTTACTCTAGGAACACATTTGAAATCAGGAAGAAAGGGATTTTCAGTGGTCAGGAATGAATACAGGCATTATTGATAGAATAGGGTTATATTTAGTCGTAAATACATTGCTAACGATTTTACCTAGGAACACATTTGAAATCCGAAGAAAGGGATTGCCGTATTTCCAAATTAACAGGCATTATTGATATTGTATAGCTATTATATTTACAATGTAAATACTGCTAACGATTTTACTCTAGGAACACATTGAAATCAAAGAAAGTGTACTTACTGTCATGAACAATGTACACGTTGATAGAACAGGCTATTATAGATGAGTAATATAAATGCATTGCTAACGATTTTACTCTCTAGGGAACACATTTGAAATCAGGAAGAAAGGGATTGTCAATGGTCAGGAATGAATACAGGCAATACTGATAGAATAGGGCTATTATATTTATAATGTAAATGCATTGTCACTGATTTTACTCTAGGAACACATTTGAAATCTGGAAGAAAGGATTTTCAGTGTATTGTGGAATGAATACAGGCATTATTGATAGAATAGGGCTATTATATTTATAAGGTAAATGCATTGCTAACGATTTTACTCTAGGAACACATTTGAAATCAGGAAGAAGGGGATTTTCAGTGGTCAGGAATGAATACAGGCATTATTGATAGAATAGGGCTATTATATTTATAATGTAAATGCATTGCTAACGATTTTACTCTAGGAACACATTTGAAAGCAGGAAGAAAGGGATTGTCAGGGGTCAGGAATGAATACAGGCATTATTGATAGAATAGGGCTATTATATTTACAATGTAAATGCATTGCTAACGATTTTACTCTAGGAACACATTTGAAATCAGGAAGAAAGGGGTTTTCAATGGTCAGAAATGAATACAAGCATTATTGATAGAATAGGGCTATTATATTTATAATGTAAATGCATTGCTAACGATTTTACTCTAGGAACACATTTGAAATCAGGAAGAAAGGGATTGTTAATGGTCAGGAATGAATACAGGCAATACTGATAGAATAGGGCTATTATATTTATAATGTAAATGCATTGCTAACGATTTTACTCTAGGAACACATTTGAAATCCGGAAGAAAGGGTTTTCAGTGGTCAGGAATGAATACAGTCATTATTGATAGAATAGGGCTATTATATTTATAATGTAAATGCATTGCTATCGATTTTACTCTAGGAACACATTTGAAATCTGGAAGAAAGGGATTTTCAGTGGTCAGGAATGAATACAGGCATTATTGATAGAATAGGGCTATTATATTTATAATGTAAATGCATTGCTAACGATTTTACTCTCAGAACACATTTGAAATCCGGAAGAAAGGGATTTTCAGTGGTCAGGAATGAATACAGGCATTATTGATAGAATAGGGCTATTATATTTATAATGTAAATGCATTGCTAACGATTTTACTCTAGGAACACATTTGAAATCAGGAAGAAAGGGATTGTCAGTGGTCAGGAATGAATACAGGCATTATTGATAGAATAGGGCTATTATATTTATAATGTAAATGCATTGCTAACGATTTTACTCTAGGAACACATTTGAAATCCGGAGGAAACGGATTTTCAGTGGTCAGGAATGAATACAGGCATTATTGATAGAATAGGGCTATTATATTTATAATGTAAATGCATTGCTAACGATTTTACTCTAGGAACACATTTGAAATCAGGAAGAAAGGGATTTTCAGTGGTCAGGAATGAATACAGGCATTATTGATAGAATAGGGCTATTATATTTATAATGTAAATGCATTGCTAACGATTTTACTCTAGGAACACATTTGAAATCAGGAAGACAGGGATTGTCAGTGGTCGGGAATGAATACAGGCATTATTGATAGAATAGGGCTATTATATTTATAATGTAAATGCATTGCTAACGATTTTACTCTAGGAACACATTTGAAATCAGGAAGAAAGGGATTTTCAGTGGTTAGGAATGAATACAGGCATTATTGATAGAATACGGCTATTATATTTATGATGTAAATGCATTGCTAACGATTTTACTCTAGGAACACATTTGAAATCAGGAAGAAAGGGATTTTCAGTGGTCAGGAATAAATACAGGCATTATTGATAGAATAGGGCTATTATATTTATAATGTAAATGCATTGCTAACGATTTTACTCTAGGAACACATTTGAAATCAGGAAGAAAGGGATTGTCAGTGGTCAGGAATGAATACAGGCATTATTGATAGAATAGGGCTATTTTATTTACAATGTAAATGCATTGCTAACGATTTTACTCTAGGAACACATTTGAAATCAGGAAGAAAGGGGTTTTCAATGGTCAGGAATGAATACAAGCATTATTGATAGAATAGGGCTATTATATTTATAATGTAAATGCATTGCTAACGATTTTACTCTAGGAACACATTTGAAATCAGGAAGAAAGGGGTTTTCAGTGGTCAGGAATGAATACAGGCAATACTGATAGAATAGGGCTATTATATTTATAATGTAAATGCATTGCTAACGATTTTACTCTAGGAACACATTTGAAATCTGGAAGAAAGTGATTTTCAGTGGTCAGGAATGAATACAGGCATTATTGATAGAATAGGGCTATTATATTTACAATGTAAATGCATTGCTAACGATTTTACTCTAGGAACACATTTGAAATCAGGAAGAAGGGGATTTTCAGTGGTCAGGAATGAATACAGGCATTATTGATAGAATAGGGCTATTATATTTATAATGTAAATGCATTGCTAACGATTTTACTCTAGGAACACATTTGAAATCAGGAAGAAGGGGATTTTCAGTGGTCAGGAATGAATACAGGCATTATTGATAGAATAGGGCTATTATATTTATAATGTAAATGCATTGCTAACGATTTTACTCTAGGAACACATTTGAAATCTGGAAGAAAGGGATTTTCAGTTGTCAGGAATGAATACAGGCATTATTGATATAATAGGGCTATTATATTTATAATGTAAATGCATTGCTAACGATTTTACTCTAGGAACACATTTGAAATCAGGAAGAAGGGGATTTTCAGTGGTCAGGAATGAATACAGGCATTATTGATAGAATAGGGCTATTATATTTATAATGTAAATGCATTGCTAACGATTTTACTCTAGGAACACATTTGAAATCAGGAAGAAAGGGATTTTCAGTGGTCAGGAATGAATACAGGCATTATTGATAGAATAGGGCTATTATATTTATAATGTAAATGCTTTGCTAACGATTTTACTCTAGGAACACATTTGAAATCAGGAAGAAAGGGATTTTCAGTGGTCAGGAATGAATACAGGCATTATTGATAGAATAGGGCTATTATATTTATAATGTAAATGCATTGCTAACGATTTTACTCTAGGAACACATTTGAAATCAGGAAGAAGGGGATTTTCAGTGGTCAGGAATGAATACAGGCATTATTGATAGAATAGGGCTATTATATTTATATTGTAAATGCATTGCTAACGATTTTACTCTAGGAACACATTTGAAATCAGGAAGAAAGGGATTGTCAATGGTCAGGAATTAATACAGGCAATCCACTGATAGAATAGGCTGGTTATATTTATAATGTAAATGCATTGCTAACGATTTTACTCAGGAACACATTTGAAATCAGGAAGAAAGGTATTGTCAGTGGTCAGGAATGAATACAGGCATTATTGATAGAATAGGCTATTATATTTATAATGTAAATGCATTGCTAACGATTTTACTTCTAGAACACATTTGAAATCAGGAAGAAGTGGATTTTCAGGGTGGTCAGGAATGAATACAGGCATTATTGATAGAATAGGGCTATTATATTTATAATGTAAATGCATTAAGCACGATTTTACCTCTAGGAACACATTTGAAATCAGGAAGAAAGGGATTGTCAGTGGTCAGGAATGAATACAGGCATTATTGATAGAATAGGGCTATTATATTTATAATGTAAATGTATTGCTAACGATTTTACTCTAGGAACACATTTGAAATCAGAAGACAGGGATTGTCAGTGGTCAGGAATGAATACAGGCATTATTGATAGAATAGGGCTATTATATTTATAATGTAAATGCATTACACGATTTTACTCTAGGAACACATTTGAAATCAGGAAGAAAGGGATTTTCAGTGGTTAGGAATGAATACAGGCATTATTGATAGAATAGGGTTGCTTTTATATTTATGATGTAAATGCATTGCTAACGATTTTCTCTAGGAACACATTTGAAATCAGGAAGAAAGGATTTTCAGTGGTCAGGAATGAATACAGGCATTATTGATAGAATAGGCTATTATATTTATAATGTAAATGCATTGCTAACGATTTTAATTTCTTAGGAACACATTTGAAATCAGGAAGAAAGGGATTGTCAGTGGTCAGGAATGAATACAGGCATTATTGATAGAATAGGGCTATTATATTTACAATGTAAATGCATTGCTAAAGATTTTACTCTAGGAACACATTTGAAATCAGGAAGAAAGGGGTTTTCAATGGTCAGAAATGAATACAAGCATTATTGATAGAATAGGGCTATTATATTTATAATGTAAATGCATTGCTAACGATTTTACTCTAGGAACACATTTGAAATCTGGAAGAAAGTGATTTTCAGTGGTCAGGAATGAATACAGGCATTATTGATAGAATAGGCTATTATATTTACAATGTAAATGCATTGCTAACGATTTTACTCTAGGAACACATTTGAAATCAGGAAGAAGGGGATTTTCATAGTGGTCAGGAATGAATACAGGCATTATTGATAGAATAGGGCTATTATATTTATAATGTAAATGCATTGCTAACGGATTTTACTCTAGAACACATTTAAAATCAGGAAGAAGGGGATTTTCAGTGGTCAGGAAATGAATACAGGCATTATTGATAGAATAGGGCTATTATATTTATAATGTAAATGTTTTGCTAACGATTTTACTCTAGGAAAACATTTGAAATCAGGAAGAAAGGGATTTTCAGTGGTCAGGAATGAATACAGGCATTATTGATAGAATAGGGCTATTATATTTATAATGTAAATGCATTGCTAACGATTTTAATTTAGGAACACATTTGAAATCAGGAAGAAGGGGATTTTCAGTGGTCAGGAATGAATACAGGCATTATTGATAGAATAGGGCTATTATATTTATATTGTAAATGCATTGCTAACGATTTTACTCTAGGAACACATTTGAAATCAGGAAGAAAGGGATTGTTAATGGTCAGGAATTAATACAGGCAATACACTGATAGAATAGGGCTATTATATTTATAATGTAAATGCATTGCTAACGATTTTCCTCTAGGAACACATTTGAAATCAGGAAGAAAGGTATTGTCAGTGGTCAGGAATGAATATTAGCATTATTGATAGAATAGGGCTATTATATTTATAATGTAAATGTACTGCTAACGATTTTACCCTAGGAACACATTTGAAATCAGGAAGAAGGGGATTTTCAGTGGTCAGAATGAATACAGGCATTATTGATAGAATAGGCTATTATATTTATAATGTAAAATGCATTGCTAACGATTTTACTCTAGGAACACATTTGAAATCAGGAAGAAAGGGATTGTCAGTGGTCAGAATGAATACAGGCATTATTGATAGAATAGGGCTATTATATTTATAATGTAAATGCATTGCCAACGATTTTACTCTAGGAACACATTTGAAATCAGAAAGACAGGGATTGTCAGTGGTCAGGAATGAATACAGGCATTATTGATAGAATAGGGCTATTATATTTATAATGTAAATGCATTGCTAACGATTTTACTCTAGGAACACATTTGAAATCAGGAAGAAAGGGATTTTCAGTGGTTAGGAATGAATACAGGCATTATTGATAGAATAGGGCTATTATATTTATGATGTAAATGCATTGCTAACGATTTTACTCTAGGAACACATTTGAAATCAGGAAGAAAGAGATTTTCAGTGGTCAGGAATGAATACAGGCATTATTGATAGAATAGGGCTATTATATTTATAATGTAAATGCATTGCTAACGATTTTACTCTAGGAACACATTTGAAATCAGGAAGAAAGGGATTGTCAGTGGTCAGGAATGAATACAGGCATTATTGATAGAATAGGGCTATTATATTTACAATGTAAATGCATTGCTAACGATTTTACTCTAGGAACACATTTGAAATCAGGAAGAAAGGGGTTTTCAATGGTCAGGAATGAATACAAGCATTATTGATAGAATAGGGCTATTATATTTATAATGTAAATGCATTGCTAACGATTTTACTCTAGGAACACATTTGAAATCTGGAAGAAAGTGATTTTCAGTGGTCAGGAATGAATACAGGCATTATTGATAGAATAGGGCTATTATATTTACAATGTAAATGCATTGCTAACGATTTTACTCTAGGAACACATTTGAAATCAGGAAGAAGGGGATTTTCAGTGGTCAGGAATGAATACAGGCATTATTGATAGAATAGGGCTATTATATTTATAATGTAAATGCATTGCTAACGATTTTACTCTAGGAACACATTTGAAATCAGGAAGAAAGGGATTTTCAGTGGTCAGGAATGAATACAGGCATTATTGATAGAATAGGGCTATTATATTTATAATGTAAATGCATTGCTAACGATTTTACTCTAGGAACACATTTGAAATCAGGAAGAAGGGGATTTTCAG
This sequence comes from Ascarosepion bandense, assembly GCA_037127315.1. Lineage (NCBI taxonomy): Eukaryota > Metazoa > Mollusca > Cephalopoda > Sepiida > Sepiidae > Ascarosepion > Ascarosepion bandense. Next base: position 1,129,342 of record JBBBDQ010002221.1, read on the forward strand.
TGGTCAGGAATGAATACAGGCGTTATTGATAGAATAGGGCTATTATATTTATAATGTAAATGCATTGCTAACGATTTTACTCTAGGAACACATTTGAAATCTGGAAGAAAGGGATTTTCAGTTGTCAGGAATGAATACAGGCATTATTGATAGAATAGGGCTATTATATTTATAATGTAAATGCATTGCTAACGATTTTACTCTAGGAACACATTTGAAATCAGGAAGAAGGGGATTTTCAGTGGTCAGGAATGAATACAGGCAATACACTGATAGAATAGGCTATTATATTTATAATGTAAATGCATTGCTAACGATTTTCCTCTAGGAACACATTTGAAATCAGGAAGAAAGGTATTGTCAGTGGTCAGGAATGAATAATACAGGCATTATTGATAGAATAGGGCTATTATATTTATAATGTAAATGCATTGCTAACGATTTACTCTAGGAACACATTTGAAATCAGGAAGAAGGGGATTTTCAGTGGTCAGGGAATGAATACAGGCATTATTGATAGAATAGGCTATTATATTTATAATGTAAATGCATTGCTAACGATTTTACTTAGAACACATTTGAAATCAGGAAGAAAGGGATTGTCAGTGGTCATAGAATGAATACAGGCATTATTGATAGAATAGGGCTATTATATTTATAATGTAAATGCATTGCTAACGATTTTACTCTTAGGAACACATTTGAAATCAGGAAGAAAGGGATTGTCAGTGGTCAGGAATGAATACAGGCATTATTGATAGAATAGGGCTATTACATTTATAATGTAAATGCATTGCTAACGATTTTACTCTCTAGGAACACATTTGAAATCAGGAAGAAAGGTATTTTCAGTGGTCAGGAATGAATACAGGCATTATTGATAGAATAGGGCTATTATATTTATAATGTAAATGCATTGCTAACGATTTTACTCTTAGAACACATTTGAAATCAGGAAGAAAAGGATTTGCGTGGTCAGAATGAATACAGGCATTATTGATAGAATAGCTATTATATTTATAATGTAAATGCATTGGTTGATTTTACTCTAGAACACATTTGAAATCAGGAAGAAGGGGATTTTCAGTGGTCAGAATGAATACAGGCATTATTGATAGAATAGGCTATTATATTTATAATGTAAATGCATTGCTAACGATTTTACTCTAGGAACACATTTGAAATCAGGAAGAAAGGGGTTTTCAGTGGTCAGAATGAATACAGGCAATACTGATAGAATAGGGCTATTATATATTTATAATGTAAATGCATTGCTAACGATTTTACTCTAGGAACACATTTGAAATCTGAAGAAAGTGATTTTCAGTGGTCAGGAATGAATACAGGCATTATTGATAGAATAGGGCTATTATATTTATAATGTAAATGCATTGCTAACGATTTTACTTAGAACACATTTGAAATCAGGAAGAAAGGGATTTTCAGTGTTAGGAATGAATACAGGCATTATTGATAGAATAGGGCTATTATATTTATGATGTAAATGCATTGCTAACGATTTTACTCTAGGAACACATTTGAAATCAGGAAGAAAGAGATTTTCAGTGGTCAGGAATGAATACAGGCATTATTGATAGAATAGGCTATTATATTTATAATGTAAATGCATTGCTAACGATTTTACTCTAGAACACATTTGAAATCAGGAAGAAGGGGATTTTCAGTGGTCAGGAATGAATACAGGCATTATTGATAGAATAGGGCTATTATATTTTTTATAATGTAAAATGCATTGCTAACGATTTTACTCTAGGAACACATTTGAAATCAGGAAGAAAGGGATTGTCAGTGGTCAGAATGAATAATACAGGCATTATTGATAGAATAGGGCTATTATATTTATAATGTAAATGCATTGCTAACGATTTTACTCTAGGAACACATTTGAAATCAGGAAGAAAGGGATTGTCAGTGGTCAGGAATGAATACAGGCATTATTGATAGAATAGGGCTATTACATTTATAATGTAAATGCATTGCTAACGATTTTACTCTAGGAACACATTTGAAATCAGGAAGAAAGGTATTTTCAGTGGTCAGGAATGAATACAGGCATTATTGATAGAATAGGGCTATTATATTTATAATGTAAATGCATTGCTAACGATTTTACTCTAGAACACATTTGAAATCAGGAAGAAAGGGTTTTCAGTGGTCAGAATGAATACAGGCAATACTGATAGAATAGGGCTATTATATTTATAATGTAAATGCATTGCTAACGATTTTACTCTAGGAACACATTTGAAATCTGGAAGAAAGTGATTTTCAATGGTCAGGAATGAATACAGGCATTATTGATAGAATAGGGCTATTATATTTACAATGTAAATGCATTGCTAACGATTTTACTCTAGGAACACATTTGAAATCAGGAAGAAGGGGATTTTCAGTGGTCAGAATGAATACAGGCATTATTGATAGAATAGGGCTATTATATTTATAATGTAAATGCATTGCTAACGATTTTACTCTAGGAACACATTTGAAATCAGGAAGAAGGGGATTTTCAGTGGTCAGGAATGAATACAGGCATTATTGATGAATAGGCTATTATATTTATAATGTAAAATGCATTGCTAACGATTTTACTCTAGGAACACATTTGAAATCTGGAAGAAAGGGATTTTCAGTTGTCAGGAATGAATACAGGCATTATTGATAGAATAGGGCTATTATATTTATAATGTAAATGCATTGCTAACGATTTTACTCTAGGAACACATTTGAAATCGGAAGAAGGGGATTTTCAGTGGTCGAGAATGAATACAGGCATTATTGATAGAATAGGGCTATTATATTTATAATGTAAATGCTTTAACTAACGATTTTACTCTGGGAACATTTGAAATCAGGAAGAAAGGGATTTTCAGTGGTCAGGAATGAATACAGGCATTATTGATAGAATAGGGCTATTATATTTATAATGTAAATGCATTACTTAACGATTTTACTCTAGGAACACATTTGAAATCAGGAAGAAGGGGATTTTCAGTGGTCAGGAATGAATACAGGCATTATTGATAGAATAGGGCTATTATATTTATATTGTAAATGCATTGCTAACGATTTTACTCTAAGGAACACATTTGAAATCAGGAAGAAAGGGATTGTCAATGGTCAGGAATTAATACAGGCAATACACTGATAGAATAGGGCTATTATATTTATAATGTAAATGCATTGCTAACGATTTTCCTCTAGGAACACATTTGAAATCAGGAAGAAAGGTATTGTCGGTGGTCAGGAATGAATACAGGCATTATTGATAGAATAGGGCTATTATATTTATAATGTAAATGCATTGCTAACGATTTTACTCTAGGAACACGGAAATCAGGAAGAAGGGGATTTTCAGTGGTCAGGAATGAATACAGGCATTATTGATAGAATAGGGCTATTATATTTATAATGTAAATGCATTGCTAACGATTTTACTCTAGGAACATTTGAAATCAGGAAGAAAGGGATTGTCAGTGGTCAGGAATGAATACAGGCATTATTGATAGAATAGGGCTATTATATTTTATAATGTAAATGCATTGCTAACGATTTTACTCTAGGAACACATTTGAAATCAGGAAGAAAGGGATTGTCAGTGGTCAGGAATGAATACAGGCATTATTGATAGAATAGGGCTATTATATTTATAATGTAAATGCATTGCTAACGATTTTACTCTAGGAACACATTTGAAATCAGGAAGAAAGGTATTTTCAGTGGTCAGGAATGAATACAGGCATTATTGATAGAATAGGGCTATTATATTTATAATGTAAATGCATTGCTAACGATTTTACTCTAGGAACACATTTGGAAATCAGGAAGAAAAGGATTTTCAGTGGTCAGGAATGAATACAGGCATTATTGATAGAATAGGGCTATTATATTTATAATGTAAATGCATTGCTAACGATTTTACTCTAGGAACACATTTGAAATCAGGAAGAAGGGATTTTCAGTGGTCAGGAATGAATACAGGCATTATTGATAGAATAGGGCTATTATATTTATAATGTAAATGCATTACTAACGATTTTACTCTAGGAACACATTTGAAATCAGGAAGAAAGGTATTGTCAGTGGTCAGGAATGAATACAGGCATTATTGATAGAATAGGGCTATTATATTTATAATGTAAATGCATTGCTAACGATTTTACTCTGGGAACACATTTGAAATCAGGAAGAAAAGGATTTTCAGTGGTCAGGAATGAATACAGGCATTATTGATAGAATAGGGCTATTATATTTACAATGTAAATGCATTGCTAACGATTTTACTCTAGGAACACATTTGAAATCAGGAAGAAGGGGATTTTCAGTGGTCAGGAATGAATACAGGCATTATTGATAGAATAGTGCTATTATATTTATAATGTAAATGCATTGCTAAAGATTTTACTCTAGGAACACATTTGAAATCAGGAAGAAGGGGATTTTCAGTGGTCAGGAATGAATACAGGCATTATTGATAGAATAGGGCTATTATATTTATAATGTAAATGCATTGCTAACGATTTTACTCTAGGAACACATTTGAAATCGGAAGAAAGGGATTTTCAGTGGTCGGGAATGAATACAGGCATTATTGATAGAATAGGGCTATTATATTTATAATGTAAATGCATTGCTAACGATTTTACTCTAGGAACACATTTGAAATCGGGAAGAAGGGGATTTTCCGGTGGTCAGGAATGAATACAGGCATTATTGATAGAATAGGGCTATTATATTTATAATGTAAATGCATTGCTAACGATTTTACTCTAGGAACACATTTGAAATCAGGAAGAAGGGGATTTTCAGTGGTCAGGAATGAATACAGGCATTATTGATAGAATAGGGCTAGTATATTTATAATGTAAATGCATTGCTAACGATTTTACTCTAGGAACACATTTGAAATCAGGAAGAAGGGGATTTTCAGTGGTCAGGAATGAATACAGGCATTATTGATAGAATAGGGCTATTATATTTATAATGTAAAATGCATTGCTAACGATTTTACTCTAGAGACACATTTGAAATCTGGAGAAAAGGGATTTTCAGTTGTCAGGAATGAATACAGGCATTATTGATAGAATAGGGCTATTATATTTATAATGTAAATGCGTACTAACGATTTTTACTCTAGGAACACATTTGAAATCAGGAAGAAGGGGATTTTCAGTGGTCAGGAATGAATACAGGCATTATTGATAGAATAGGGCTATTATATTTATAATGTAAATGCATTGCTAACGATTTTACTCTGGGAACGTCAGGAAGAAGGGGATTTTCCAGTGGTCAGGAATGAATACAGGCATTATTGATAGAATAGGGCTATTATATTTATAATGTAAATGCATTGCTAACGATTTTACTCTAGGAACACATTTGAAATCAGGAAGAAGGGATTTTCAGTGGTCAGGAATGAATACAGGCATTATTGATAGAATAGGGCTATTATATTTATAATGTAAATGCATTGCTAACGATTTTACTCTAGGAACACATTTGAAATCGGGAAGAGTTTTCAGTGGTCAGGAATGAATACAGGCATTATTGATAGAATAGGGCTATTATATTTATAATGTAAATGCGTACTAACGATTTTACTCTAGGAACACATTTGGGAAATCAGGAAGAAAGGGATTTTCAGTGGTCAGGAATGAATACAGGCATTATTGATAGAATAGGGCTATTATATTTATAATGTAAATGCATTGCTAACGATTTTACTCTAGGAACACATTTGAAATCAGGAAGAAGGGGATTTTCAGTGGTCAGGAATGAATACAGGCATTATTGATAGAATAGGGCTATTATATTTATAATGTAAATGCATTGCTAACGATTTTACTCTAGGAACACATTTGAAATCAGGAAAAGTTTTCAGTGGTCAGGAATGAATACAGGCATTATTGATAGAATAGGGCTATTATATTTATAATGTAAATGCATTGCTAACGATTTTTACTCTAGGAACACATTTGAAATCAGGAAGAGGGATTTTCAGTGGTCAGGAATGAATACAGGCATTATTGATAGAATAGGGCTATTATATTTATAATGTAAATGCATTGCTAACAGATTTACTCTAGGAACACATTTGAAATCAGGAAGAAGGGATTTTCAGTGGTCAGGAATGAATACAGGCATTATTGATAGAATAGGGCTATTATATTTATAATGTAAATGCATTGCTAACGATTTTACTCTAGGAACACATTTGAAATCAGGAAGAAAGGCATTGTCTGTGGTCAGGAATGAATACAGGCTTTAGTGATAGAGTGTGGTTATTTTACTAAAAAGGTACATTATATTGGAGAAAATGTTTTTAGGAATTATTGCAAAGCAAAACACTGCTGTCTTCTTTATTAATTTTACTCGAATGTAAACATCTTTTATCACTGATCATAGGAACGAAAATCTTATGTTTATTCGTGCACGACAATTTTCTTAAAGAACCGCGCCTTAAATGGGTTTCATATTCTAGCAACTAAGATCGACAAATCGGCCACCGAGATTTCCAGATCTTTCTTTCTTATCAGTGAAGGAGGAGGAGTATACACAGCGTCATTCTTCTGAAGAGACTCCAGTGAACGTCGATCTGGTCATGTTGACGGAATGAACACCTATTAAGTGGTATTGTTGACGACAAGGAAGGAATTTCACCCGCTCGCATAACGAATGAATGCCTGGTATGTGTCCGTCATTAATGCCAGGCTGGATCAGTCCACATTTTCGTCATTGGCTCAAGCAGACGACAGACAGAAGGCAGTTCTCGGGGTTCTTGACAAAAATACTACGGAGAATCTGTAATGTGATCGATACCAACTTGGCAGCCCGACTGCAGTCACTCTCTCACCGGCGTGATGTGGCTTCCCTGTGCCTCTTCTATAAATATTTTCACGGCTTCTGCTTCGATTAACTTAGATCACTAGTGTCCCCTAGGTATTAATTTGCACGAGATACTAGATTAGTAACTAGGTCCCACTCTTTTACAGTGAAACAAATAAAATATAAATTTCTACTCTAACAGCTTCTTTTCTCGCACTTCCGTCTGTTGAATTCCCTTCCATATACTGGCTTCCCCGACAGCTACAATCTCCAGTAATTTAAATGTAAGGTCAATAGACACCTCTTATCACACTAACTCGCATCCATTCTCTCAAACACTCTTCCCATCTACCCAACCCCCATGCTCGGTATCCTCATCCGTCTATCCCTCTCCTTTCGACATTTCCTATAACTAACCACTCTTTCTCATCACTTTCCCCTATGTAACCCTCTGCGCAATAGTGGCAGTGGGATGCCTTTCTTGGGATGAAATGATTTTTAAAAAAGTTGTCATTGCTACTACCACCATTGCCGCCATCAAAGGTAGACATTTTGTTAATTAAATTAAGACAAGGCGATTTTAGTAGTAGTCATTTTAGTAATAATCTGCCGTTTCCTTACAAGGAAACATTCGGTATTCATTGACCGGACAGCCAGTGCTACTATCGGTGGAAATTTGTAAAATCATTCTCTTAAAACAATTTTTCAAGAAAATAGGTTTATTATCTCCAGTCACACATCCAAAGATCATGCCTCCTCACTCGAGCTATGGTCTTTGAATATGCGTTACGGTGCAATAAATATCGGATCGGAATGAGGAATAGGAAAGTCGAGTTCGAATTCCACATAAATTCGCTACATTCACACACGCATAAATACCCTTGGTATTATTCCGTAGCGTCTCCCTCCAGCTATGGGTTAAATAGCAGGACAGATTGAGTTATATAGCCTTCGCTGACAATCAGTCTACCGCAGAAAATATTTCTGCGGGAAAAATCTTCTGCCCAGTCAGTCATGTCTCTTTCGAGACATGATCGCCCAAGTGTGTATCCCGTATGGCACTTAACTAACTGACTGAATATAATAGTTGGAATCATGATTAAGTCTTCTACTGGTCATAAAGTGGGGGATCGGTTTTCTATTGTTACGGTTAATACATATGCTTCACATGAGGACAGATCTGATCTTTGTCTTGCTTATAAGCTTAAGATGAATACTAGTCTAAACATCGCTTCTTGCTTAAAATATGCTTCAAATTGGGTCAAATCTTGGCTTTGTTTTGCCTAAGAGTTTAAGGCGAATGCAAATCGGAACTTCATTTTCTACTTAGATATACTTTAGATTGGAACAGATCTGGGCATTTTCTTGCTTATAAACTTAAGGCGAAAACAAATCTCAGCGTCTCTTTATCCTCAAATATGCTTCAGATTAGGGCAGATCTGGGCATTTTGCTCATAAGCATAAGGCGAAAACAAATATCAACATCTCTTCATCCTCAAATATGCTTCAGATTGGGGCAGATCTGTGCTTTGTTATGACAGTGAGCTTAATCTAAATTTCAATTTATGTTTAAATATGCTTCAATATTTTGTTTAAAGTATGCTTCAGATCAGGAAAAATCTAGGCTTTGTCTTGCATATAAGCTTAAGGCGAATACAAATCCGAATTTTACTAGTTATGCTTAAAACAGCAATCGGTAAGCCCCGGCCCGCGGGCCACATCCGGCCCTCGAGTGAATTTTGGCTGGCCCACTACCTTACTCTGGACACGATATACATATAAGTAAACCAAACAACGTGACAATTGATAGTCTGAATATACTGCGTCGAAATTTAAAATTTTATTTCTTTTTACATAGAGAATGTGATTTACTTTTATCTTTTAATTGTAGGGATTAATTAAATTAGCGTACAGCCTCACTTTTTCTTCGAAATTGCTTTCGTGAGCAAGCACTTTTAAATGGATTACCAAGGCTATAGAACCGAATCTGCCCTGCTATTTAGCCCATAACTGGAGGGAACAAACGGATTAATACCTTTCCCAAAGGGTATTTGCGCGTAAGTGAATGCAACGAATTTAAGTGGAATTCGAACTCGGCTTCTCGATTTCTCGTTCCGAGCCGATATCCGCTGCACCACAATGCACATTCTTGAAGTGTACGCACATCAAAATCTTCCTGCTCATTATCTCCTCCATATTAGATGCTTGTCTGTGTCTGTGTGTTGTTGCGTGTGTGTGTCTGCGTGTGTGTCTGTGTGTCTGTGTGCTTATGCGTGTGTGCGCGTGTATATGTCTGTGTGTGCGTGTGTGTCTGTCTGTGTGTATGGGTGTGTGCATGTGTGTGTGCATGCGTGAGAGAGAGAGAGAGAGAGAGAGAGAGAGAGAGAGAGAGATACTTTATCATATTCGTATCCGAAGAAGACTTTGTTTTGTAATGAATCAGTGGATCTGAAGATGACTCAGCAACTGAGTCCCGACTCGCAGAGTCTGGAGACACTGAATGTCGGTGGTTGTGACCAATGCCAAAGTTGCATGATGATGGAATACTCTTTGTACGGTGAATGTCGTGTGTCTTCAAAGTTTGAAACGGTTTCGTTAACAATGGCACACCAACGTTTTTTATCGGTAGCACACTCCTCTATCTGTTTTGGTCTGATCTTGAACCATGAAACCAAGCTTTGATTGAGCCTTTGTACCGTTTCTGACCAATCTTGATGTCTCCTGTTACAAAGCAGCCTTCCGTAAAACAGTCGTCTTGGAATGCGATGTTGCTCCATGCTGATGTCGTGGCCAGCCCATCGGATTTGTGCCTTGAGTATCATGTGGAAATAATATTATACAAAATCAACGTCATATAAGCATCTTAATGTCCAAAAAGAGATTGTAGCTCCAAAGAAAATTATATTATCATTCCAGGACAACGCTAAGCTGAAATTAAACCGACTCCCAAGAGGATGCTTCCTTCATCACGACAATCTTGACCTATCCAAGCCTAGGGTTAACCGTTAAAATTACATCTTACACTGTAAAACCCTACCATGAGTGGCTCTCGCGCCTTGTAAAGGGTGAACATGGTTATTAAAAAAATAACCTTCTTTGGTCTGATCTTGCAATAGTAGAGGTTAGCTTTGATAGAATCTTTTTGCTGTTTTTTTAGGGCCAAAATGAAGACTGTCCTTTGAAATTCATTAATAGAACCGAGGGTGGAGCAATAGCGAAACGGGAAGTCGGTGGTTGTGCACGGTGGCATTGTAGTCTTTGAATAGTGAATTTATTTTAACCGGGCGTCTTGCAGTGGTTTTGTTAGCAAATGGTACACGAATGCGTTCTGTCTGTAGCACGCTTCACTAGATCCTTACATCATTGGAAGAGGTTAGCTTTGATTTAAGCTTTTTGTTCTTTTGGAGGAAACCGAAGAAGACAATTATTTTACAATTCAACAGTAGATCCGGAGGTGGCTCTGCAAACCAGGCCTGGACGCTTTAAATCTGGGGCAGTGGAGGCATTGAAAATCGGTGACTGTGAACGATGTCACAGATGCACGATGGTACGGTACACTTTAAAGACTGGTTCGAATCTCATCATGCTGATTCGTCAGGAAGGTATTGATTCTATCGGCCTGAAAAAGCGATCCCAACGTGTGGCAACACCAGAAAGAACCTAAAAATTATACCATGGGTTGACCCAGGCTTTGTGAGGGAAATTCGGAACTATTCGTAAATGGTTTTGCTAGCCCGAAGTTTGATTTCGTTTATTTGTTTAACGGTATACCAATTCTCTATGGGTCATGTCGAAATTTTATTTTCTTGTGAGCTTTTGTAAAAATTTTTCCCAAAAATGTATTGCTGGTAATTTATATATATATATATATATATATATATATATATATATATATATATTTTTTACTATGGTAATTTTTCTAATGTCTTGAACACTGCGGGTTAACTCTTTTCTCATAGCTGAGATCCTAACAGGTCAGAGTAGGAACAACAGCTATTGGAAGATGGTTCCCTGCCCCTCAAATCCTCCCGTTAACACGAAGTCACGAGTCACCGTGACTGATATTTTGAACGTAGTAGCTTTGTTTAAACTGTTAATCACCCAAACTTGTGCAGGCTCTCCCAAAAACTGTAAGTAAGGACCACTTGATCACGGTAGATGATGTGCTTTTTCCCATAAATTGTGACCAAGGTCCATTTGATCATGCCATATGAAGAGCCCTCTCCCATAAACTTTAACTAAAGTCTACTTGATCCCGCCAGATTAAGCACTTTCTCCCCCCAAAAAATGTTTGTGTGTGTCTCTGTGTGTGTCATCCCCAGATAGTCCTGTTTTGCTATATCACAGCTCATCAGTACGTTTAAACATCTATGTGTAGCATCTTATTTAAATAATGAATAATAATATATAACTATATATAAATCTACTTTTCGCCCATGCTTAGAATATTACTGCTCCATATGGTTCGGTCCTCCTGCTGTTTACCTTGAGCACCTTGATAAAATCCAAAAAAGAATCAGTAATATTATTAGTCATGATCTGGCTGCTCGACTTCAGTCACTTTCACACCGCCCCAAAGTTGCCTCTCTGTGCCTTTTCTATAAATACTTTCATGGTAATTGAGCGGATGAGCTCTTCGCTTTGGCAACTAGACTTTTTAAATTTAAGAGCAGTACTAAACTGGCGTCAAGATTTCATTAATTTATAGTTGAACTGGCTAGATGTAGCCGCAAGTTCTATGCCAACGGTTTCTTTTCTTAACATGCTTGCGGAACTCTCTTCCGGCTCCACACTTTCCAGTCAAATTTTATATTAAAACATTTCATTGCAATGTCAATCGATATCTACCGTTCTCCTGATTACTCTGACTTTCTCCAGCTCCTTAATAAAGATTCTATTTTCTAATTCGTTCACACCCAGTAACCCCTTGCGTCTTAGTGGCTTTAATGCCTGGAATCGGGCGAACTCGATTTTAAAAATAACTGTGCAGAATCGAGAAAGAACTTTAAATCATACTGTGTAGAGCAGCCCAAAGTGCCAAATATAGGTGGGGAATGTTAAAATCAAGCAGGTACGAAAATTTAAATATCTGAGAAGTGTTCTAACCGATAACGGAAAGTGCGACACAAAGATCCAAAGGGGAATTGGTATGGCGAAGGACGCGTTCCAGAAGCTGAGTAAAGTATTAAGACACAGGAAAATTTCACTAGAAACAAAGAAAAGAGTACTGGATTACTATGTGATGTCAAGGCTTCAATATGGCAGTGAATGTTGGACAATATCAACGAAAATGAAGGGAAAACTTGAAGCAGCTGAAATGTGGTTCTACAGAAGGATGCTGCGGATATCGTGGACTGAGTATGTGAGCAATGACGAGGTGTTGGAAAGAATGGAAACGAAAAGGGAATTAATATTGAGCATCCTGGAACATGCAACGAGGAAGGAGGGCTTGGAGAACCTTATACTAACAGGTCAAATCGAGGAAAAAAGAGACAGAGGAAAGCAGAGAATAACATATTTGAAGGGCCTGAGCAGGTGGATGACAGAACGGGGGCTGTGAGATGTTACAGGAGAAAGCGTGATAGGAGCCACCAGGGATAGGGAGAGGTGGAAGGCCATGATAGCCTACGTCCTGAAAGGACAAGGCACATAGAGGAAGTGTGAAGGTACATTATTTTGGAGGAAGGTAACACCTTTTGGACTAAATGTCTCAGTCATGCTTAAATCAAGCATGATCCCCGAAGAGACAATCAGTCGGGTTTGTCAACATAAATTAGATGTGGCACAAGGCCTAAAGTATGGAGTACCCAAGAATGATCGAACTCACTATGATCTAGCGAGACAAGCTTTGCACTACGTCGAAATTCCCCTTTCTACTATGCGAAGTTTAGACGTGGCACAAGACCTAAAGTATGCAACACCCGGTGTGGATCCAACTCCCTGCTCGGTCATAATTTATCTAACAAGACAAAGTTGTTAATCATTACACCACGTTGAAGCGCCCTAAATGATTTTCTAAGTGTAACTTCAATGTGGCACAAGGCCGAAAATATGGAACAACCAGTGTGGATCCAACTCCCTGTTCCGTTGTAATTGATCTAACGAGGCAAGCTTGTTAACCATTACACCACGTTGAAGTGCCCTAAATGATTTACTAAGCGTAGCCGAAAGTGTGGGGCACCCAGTGAGAATCGAACTCACTACTCGGTCGTAACTGATCTAGTGTGACATGCTTGTTAACCATAGCACCACGTCGGAGTACCCGATATACGCATATGTGTCGTTATTGTTGTTGCTGTTGTTTTTAAGAACTTTTTTGCCAGCTTTTTTAAAATATATTTTTAGATTTTTGTTATTTAAGAGAAACATTTCTATAACGCCACCTAAAGATAAATGTTTTCTTACAGCTAAATCCAATAACTTGGGTGGAGTTGGAATAATTTGAATAAAGATGTTGTTTAGGGGGTAGGCTGAGAGTTCGTTTGTGTTGTATCAGCAAGGTCGTTCTGAGAGGTCATTCTGAAAGGTCATGCTGAAAATGACAATTTTTGGAAACATTTTCTAAAATCTAAATTCTGAAGTTTTTTAGAAATATTTCTAGAATGCGAGATCGAATTTCCATATTCGAGTATTTCAGAAAAAATTGCCGAAAATTAGCATAATTTGAATTAGAATGATAAATGGCGGAGGTTATGGCTCGTTTAAATAATATTAGTATGGCTTTTCAGAAAAATTACAGTTTTCTTGAAATATGAGAGTCTGGAGCTGAACTTCCATATGTGGTCATAAAGTGGCATGTTTTGAGTTCATTTTTCATTGCCAAAATCTATCTAAACATTTTTATAAATTAAACTCTGTGTGTGTGTGTGTGTGTGTGTGTGTGTGTGTGTGTGTGTGTGTGTGTGTGTGTGTGTGTGTGTGTGTACGTTACCTATTGACTCCGAAACGGCTGAATCAATTTTCTTGAAAATTTACACAGTTGTACTATAAGCGTCTGCGAGTGTTCTCAGCTAGGTTTTGTGTCGAGGTACCCCCGGTAAATATCGAAAATCGATAATCGAAAAAATCGGGTTATAGAAGGAATGGTCCAATTTTAATCAAATTTGATACACTCATAAACAAAGACATAAAAAACGATATTCAGAAGTTTGAAGGTTGCAGTTCTTACAATAGTGCAGAAAGTCGATAATATATATATATATATATATATATATATATATATATATAAAAGGCAAGATGTTTGTGTGTGTGTCTATTTATTAGCCTGTTTGCATTTTTTTTCGGCCCGTTTATGTTAGTTTTTGCTTCGGGTTTGGCTCTAAGTAGGTATAATTGTAGTTCTTAGTCTCAGCCATGATACCATTTACTCAGAGAACTTATTTAGCCTTCAAAATTCAGTTTACGACGAAAAAACTTATTTGATATCGATACCAGGAAATCAAAATTTGACTTACATCCATTTATTTTTCTTTCAGTTCTACGGTTTCGCTTTAACTGGAAACAACTATTGCTTTTTAGTCTTTTGTGCCAACATTCAAAGAATCTGAGATCCAGGACTATGGATTAGTTTTAAAGTTTTCATTACAACCGAGCAACGCCGGGCTATACTGCTAGTTTTACAGATTTAAAAGTAAACTAGCTGTATATTCCCACGTTGCTCGGGGTATTTAGTGGTTATGTTGAAATGGTAAGGTCAAGTGCTTATTGAAAAAGCTCCATAATGAGGTTGCCGTGACGCGTATTTTAAAAAACATGCAAAGTATTAGCTTTTGTTGTATTGGTAAATTTGTTATTTATCCCTACAAATCTTTCCAAAACATCCTTATTTCCGTGCAAATGTATATGCTGAACTCAAATCCATAAGTGTTTATTGACGAAACCTACCTTTTTTCATGTTAACGACCAGAAAAATATAGAACTTCTTGTCGCTTGTTTATTTCACCCCGTAACCACGCTTCTAAAATGTTATTCACTGCAGAATGACTTCACGCGTAGTTTGCCGATTTTTCGGGCTATTTACTTCCTTTGTGCAATTACTACGCGGAAATTGAGTTCCGAAACTAAACAAATCGCGTAGTAATTGCTCAAAGGAAGTAAATAGGCCGAAATAAGTATCCTACGCCTCAAGTCATTCAGCGGTGAATCAGATATGAGAACGGTGGTAAGAGGTGAGATATAGTTCGATTTTTCTGGTCGATAACATGAAAAAAGTTAGGTTTCTTCAATAAACAATTATCGATTTGAGTTCAGCATATATATTTGCACGAAATTAAGGATGTTTTGGAAAGATTTGACTAGGTAAAGGCCTTCGGGGAACAAATCAAAAATTTACAGTTGTATTTGTAAAACGGGATTCATACTTGGTTAATTTTACCAATAAACGGGAATTATATATGTACAATTGGAAGAACAGGTGCAGGCGGGAGTTACAGGAGCCTGTAACGTGATGTGATGAGGTTGTGATGCAGAACTGGATGCATTTTCCCTGCAGAGTCGGATGGGTTGGTACCTTGTAGAAAACGTGAAATTGGCATGGTATATGATAAGTCAGAAGTTAAAAAAAGGACCCGATTTTTATTGGAATACAACTAAGCGTTTCGGAAAAATAAGCAATCGCAAAAAACAACAGTTTCTATTAGTTTTTGATGCAACCTCTGCGTCAATTGAAATTTTTGTTCGCGTAACAAGGCATCTTGATCTACTAGTGACTAGAATTTGGTTGAGTTTGAGTGAAGCGTCTTGGAGAAATGCATAAAAGTGCGCAAAAGACCACCCGAAATTATGTTTGTCGTTGATTTTTGACGAACCCCGAGCAAGGCATTCCACTGCCACTATTGCGCAGGAGGTTACATGGGGGGGGGGGGGGTGATGAGAAAGGATGGTTAGATATAGGAAATGTCAGAAGGAGGGTGATAGACGGGTAAGGATACCGAGAATGAGGGTTGGGTAGATGGTGAGAGTGTTTGAGAGAATAGATGCAAGTTAGTGTGATAGGAGGTGTCTATTGACCTTACATATAAACTCCTGGAGATTGTAGCTGTCGGGAAAGCAGGCATGTGGAAGGGAATTCCACAGGCGAGAAGCGCGAGAAAAGAAACTGTTGGAGTAGAAATTACGGTTACATCTTATCTCTTTCACTGTAAAAGGGTGGGACGTAGTTGCTAATCTAGTATCTCGTGTACGCGGGACCAATGATTTAAGTTAATCGGAGCAAAAGCCGTGAAAGTATTTACAGAAGAGGCACAGGGAAGCCACGTCACGCCGGTGAGAGAGTGGTTGCAGCCGGTCTGCCAAGTCAGTATCGATCACGTTACACATTCTCCGTTGTATTTTGTCAAGAAGCCCGAGGAGAGTAGCAGGGGCACCCGACCAGATGTGGTAGCAATATGCAATACACGGGCGGATGGTAGATTTATTTTATGTGCAGGATAGATTCAGACGGGAAAAACTTCCGGGCCCTGCACAGAGAACCGACTTTCATAGTAGCGGATTTAGCAATGTATTTGATATAGTCATTCCACTTGAGGTCCGCTGAGAGTGAAAGGCCAAGGAGGCGTAGTGTTTTACTCTCTGGAAGGCAAGCTTATTCCATGCTAATTGGAGGTAGGTGCGATTGTCTATGATGGTTAATTGATAGCAGCTTCGTTTTGGAAGCATTGAAATTTACGAGCCATTTCCTACTCCAGTCTACTACGGATTGGTGGTCCTTTTCAAGCTTGGCAGCGAGGTTCGCTTTGTCGCCCACACCGGGTTTTTGATCGAGGCGAGAGTAAATTGTGGTGTCATCGGCGTTGATTCGAAATATTTTTGTGTACATCAAAGGTTTGGACCTTCATCTACAGGTTAGTTGATTTTGGCTAAATTCACAGAAGGCGTCTCGGAGGAGAAGAGTTCGTATTTTCTAAGCGTTTCAGTGATTTCTGCTGTACCCTGGAAATTGATTCGAAAAAAATTTGCGTACATCAAAACTTCATCTCATAATTAACAAGTAACCCAATTTTCTTTGAAATCGGACTAAGGGTTTCGGAGGTGTAGGGTTCGTTAGAATGGAGACACACAAACACACAGACAGACAGGCAGACAGACAGACACACAGACAGACAGGCAGGCAGACAGACAGACACACAGACAGACAGGCAGACATATCCATTTTTGTATATACAAATTTGCTTTAAATATTATTGCCACATATGGTCTACTGATTCTGCTATATATTTAAAGATTCTTGGTAACATCGAAAAAAAAATCTGCAAAATTATTAGTACTGACTCGGCATCTCAGCTTCACTCACTTTCCCACACTGTGGCATAGCTTTCCTGTGAGAAAGGTATTAATCCTTCCAGTTATGGGTTAAATAATAGAACAGATCGGGTTCTATAGCTTTGACTAACAACTAGTCTACCTCAGAAAGCAATGGCAACCTACTGCGGGATAATCTTCTGCCCGGTCACGTATGACACTGAACTGACTGACTGAATATAATAGTTGAAACCATGATTAAGACTTCTACTGGTCATAAAGTAGGGGATTGGTTATCTATTATTATGAAGTAATAAACTGATCACCCACTAATTACTACGTAATAATATAATACATCTGTTCTCCCTCTAGCTATGAGTCAAATAATAGGACAGATTGGGTTCTATAGTATTGGCTGGCAACCATTCTACCGCAGAAGGCAATGGCAACCTGCTACGGGATAATCTTCTGCCTCGTCAGTCATGTCTCTTTCGAGACATGGTCGCCTAAGCCTGAATCACTTATGGCACTTAACTGACTCACTACATTGGCAGCAGGGTCTCGTCATTTTACAGTTGAACCGTAATTCCTGTGCTAACAGTTTCTTCTCTTGCACTTCTCACATGTTGAAATCTTCCAGTTTCTTGCTTTCCAGTCAACTTTGATCTTTAAAAGTTTAAGTGCAATGTCAAACGTTATCATCTGGCTTCTTAATTTCTATTCTTTTATTGTTCTCACTCCTTAATAAAGTATTTCTTTTATTTATATTCTTTCACACTCTGTAGCCTCGCGTGCATCTTAGTGTCTGTATTATCTTGACTGGGGTGGAATGACTAAAACAGCAAAAGCTTCAATGTATTTTGAGATTGTTGATATGAGTAACCACTCTGAAGATGGCTCATGTGAGCCGAAAGTATAGAACCAGCGTAATTAAAACATTTCCAAATGTTAGACATTTTTTGTCTTTATTTTCCCCTGAAATTAAAGCCAAAATACGATGTTTAGAAAGACGTATGATTAAACTTGATAGACATTCATTTGTTATATATCACTGTACGACGACAAACAACGAGAACACGCATATATAAAAATATAAGATTATATTTCTATTCCTGACGACGAGCCTGTGTGGAACAGAGAATGGAAGAGTGAGAGCGCGCATAGAATGAGTCGACGGGAGTGTAAGTCTTGCCTGTGGTGTCTCTCTGCTTCCACTGGCCGTTCTCTGCTGGCGAATCTGTGTGTCGATTTCTTTTTATAGTCTTCTAGAACCGGGACTTTTCCTTCCGGTTTTGTCTCGCCTACGCAACGCCCACGTAATTCCAAGAGACACCTGTTTTGTTTACTTCCGTAGTCATTTCCGCCGCTGTCGGAAATAAGGTCAAACGAGCCCGACTCATAACCCTGCGACATCCGCTCCAGACGCCGACAGGATGTATTTCTCAAACACCTGTCTTGTCGTTCGCTGACCCCTTCATCGACGGGAAATATCATCGATTGCATCAACCTTCTTCGGGTGGGGGCTAGATTGCTATATTACACATTGTTTATTATATTTAACAATATATATATATATATATAGGTTTAATTAAAAACTTTGTCACTTTAACTGAGTAGGTTCATGCCGACTTCGATGTCGGTATATATATACCTGCTTATGTGTGGAGGTGTCTTTGTGCTGGAGGTAAGTGCTTTGTAAGCATATTAAGATATTGTATAACAAGTGCTGGAGGTAAGTGCTTGATATAAAAAATGAAAAGAATTAAAACAAAAATTTAAATAAAAAAATTTAAGTAAAAAAAAATTAAGTTTAAATAAAAAAGTTAAATAACAAAATTTAAAATTTAAATAAAAAATTAATTTAAAATTTTAAAAAATTAAAATTTAAATAAAGATTTTAAATAAAAAAAGGAATTAAAATTTAATGAATGTAGAAAAAAGAGCTGTGATTATTCTCACTGTTTCCTGCACTCTCTTCTGACCTCCAAACATTGGTTTCGCTCTTTCTTCTTGCCCCCAAATATTCGATTCTCTCTTTCTTCTGACCCCCCAATCATTGGTTTTGCGCTTTCTTCTGGCTCCCCAAATATTCGATTTTCTCTTTCTTCTTAACCCCCAAATATTGGTTTCGCTCTTTCTTCAGACCCCCAAATATTAGTTTCGCTTGTTTATCTGACCCCCCCCCCCGCCATATATGATTCTCTCTTTTCTCTGGTCGCCACAAATATTGGTTTCGCTCTTTCTTTTGACCTCTAAATATTGCTTTCATTTTTTTCTGCCCCCCCACTAATATTGGTTTCGCTGTTTGTTCTGACCCCCCCCCTCAAATATGCGAATTTTTTTTTCTTTTGACCCCCACAAATCATGGTTTCGCTCTTTCTTTTGAATTCCAAATATTGGTTTCGCTTCTTTTGACCTCCAAGTATTCGTTTCGCTTTTTCTTCTGACCCCCTCAATATTGGTTCCGTTCTTTCTTCTGACCTTCAAATATTGTTTTCGCTTTTTTATCTGACCCTCCCCAAATATTGGTTTTGTCTTTTTATTCTGACCCCCGAAATATTCGATTCTCTCTTTCCTCTTGCTCCCCCAAATAGCGGTTTCGATCTTTCTTCTGACCTCCAAATATTGGCTTCGCTTTTTCTTCTGACCCTCTCCCCAAATATTAGTTTCGCTCTTTCTTCTGACCCCCCAAAATATTCGATTCTTTCTTTCTTTCTTTGACCCCCCCCCCCAAAAAAAATATTAGTTTTGCTCTTTCTTTTGACCTCCATTTATTAGTTTCGCTCTTTCTTTTGCCCCCAAACATTGGTCTCGCCCTTTCTCGTCCTTCATAATTTCTTGTACAGCATGGCACCATGCGCTGCAATTGTCTGCTAGCTGCTCACAGTTACCTGAAGTGAGACCCGCGAATTTCATATCCATTTTGCGGACATCCTTGAAACGTAGTGCAGAGGAAGCATGCCGGGCGGATCCCGTGCCCAGATCACTGTACACGATATCTTTCACTGTACGACTGTTATTCATTTCAGGTACCTAACCCAGTCATCGTAGACTACTTTGACAGAGTACAAGATGCATACTCCAGAAGTCTGCTTGCTTTAGCAAATCGATGTTGTTAACTTTATCTCTCCATATCATACTGAAGATATATTGTAGACATCGGGAATAGAAGGTTTTCATGCGGATTCCCTCCTATAGCAAATATATATATATATATATATATATATATATATATATATATATATATATATATATCGATTGTCTACTTACTTAGTTTTATTTTTTTTAACGCTCACGTAACAGTGAATTTTTAAACGCGCAATTTTTAGAATTATTAAAATTACAAGAAATTATAACGTTTTCATCTATTATAATTTCTTACAATTTTAAAAATTCCGCGTTTAAAAATTCCCTGCCACGTGAGCGTTAAAAAAAAAACACCGTTACATGAGTGTTCTTTAAAAAAGCGGTAAACGGTAAAATTATTGAAAATCGCCTGAAGACACCACTCAGGGTAGAAACCTGGGTCACGTTATAACTCGTTTACAAATGGAATAAGAAAATTTTTAAAAAC
>JBBBDQ010002221.1:1155000-1202500 GCA_037127315.1 Ascarosepion bandense
AAGAAAGAAAGAAAGAAAGAAAGAAAGAAAGAAAGAAAGAAACGCGGGATTGTCGTGAAAGAAAGAAAGAAAGAAAGAAAGAAAGAAACGAGGGTTTTAAACGAAAACGGAAAGAAAGAAAGAAAGAAAGAAAGAAAGAAAGAAAGAAAGAAAGAAAGAAACGAGGGTTTTAAACGAAAACGGAGAAAGAAAGAAAGAAAGAAAGAAACGAGGTTTTAATAAAAAGAAAACTGGGGTGGGGGGGAATACCATTAACAAACAAACAAACAAACGAGGGATTGTCGTGAAGGAAGGAAAGAAAGAAAGAAAGAAAGAAAGAAAGAAAGAAAGAAAGAAAGAAAGAAAGAAAGAAAGAAGAAATGAAAAGAAAAAGAATCCTCTATTCTCTTAGATAAAGCATTTAATTATTCGACACTTGAACTAAATTGTAGCAGACAATAAAAGTTTTCTTTTAGAAATATTGATAAACTTGGAAACTGTTTTCTCCATTTGTCCGTCCACCTGTTAGACAAGTTGCAAGTTTATAAATTCCACACGCACATGCACACGGACACGCAATACGCACACTGACCTGTTGATGTAAGGACAATCAATATTTCGACAAAAGAAATCAGCGAGAATTTTCTAGATATTAATTAGGTGAAATATCAATAATTTGTCAGGCGAAATGTTTTTTTTCTTTTTTAATTTTATATTTTTTATTAAAAAATAGTTGCCCTTAATTTAAAAGTAAAAAAGACATTATTCGCATTTTTCCCTATTTTTGTTGTTTTTATTATTTATTTTGCAAAAAGAAAAAAGAATGAAAAATCTTTTTTCTTTTTTAATATTTTATTTTATTCTTTATTGCTAATACTGTGTATATCTTTGCATGTTTGTTTCCGCGAATATCTGTTCACTGGGGTATATGATCGGGTCACATACCGATGTTGGTTACTATAGAATTATCACCTGAAAAAATCAAATGAATTGGCTTGTTTATTCATTTTACGAGACCTGAACAATGCATGGCTCTCCGAAACCCCTGCCCACCCAAAAAAAAAGAATTAAAAAAAAAGAAAGAAAGAAAGAAAGAAAGAAAAAAAGAAAGAAAGAAAGAAAAAGAATACTAAAAAGAAAGAAAGGTTAAGAAAAAGTCCTTATCGTATTTTTTTTCTTTTTTAACTGGTCGACATGTAACCCACATTATCTTTGCTGTCGTCCTCGTCTGACTATAAGACCTAAAGTTATTTATCTCCTCCTCCTCCTCGTCAGAGGACTACACTACAGATTAAAAAACAAAAAAAAAACCTCCTTTTCTTTTTTCTTGTTCGTCTTTTTCTTCTTTTTTTTCTTCTTCTTCTTCATCTTACAACTACCATTTCTTCTCCTCCCCCTTTTTTCTTGACGACACGAGCTTCGGGGCGAGGAGGAGCCGAAAGAGAACCTCCTCCACCGAATTGATAATTCTCACCTTTCCACAGGTGTACTGTCAAGCATCAAATGAAAACCTCTCTTCTCTCTTTTTTTTCTTCTTTCGTTCCTTCCACACAAACACATACATACACATTGGTCGAGAAGAAAACATTTTAACGCCACATATTTTTCCTTCAGACTTTTTTTTTTTTTTGAAGGTAACAAACAACTTTGTCATTATTTTTTTCTGTGATCATCAGTGACACGACAGCGGCAACTCTCTCTTACCTGACTGTCTGGCACACACGGAAAAAACATATTTCATAAACTTCAAACCAGGTGAACTTAAATTGCAGCAAGATATTTACTTTACGTGGAATTTGATTCAGGAAAAAAGACATTACGGAAATGCTAGTAAAAAACATTGGATGGTTTACTTAAACTAAAAAAAAAAATGTCTGGCCGAGATCGGAGCAAAATTTTAAAATAAAACACTGAGCGTGTATTATTTTTTTAGCACAATAATATTTTTAAAAAAAATGATGTGTGGCTAAGCCACTACTATTATGTATTCTTGCAAAAAGTTGTTGATTTGATATTTGTAAAAAAAAAAAAAAGTTGTTGGTAAAAAAAAAAATGAAATTAAGTTTGAATATAATTGTACTTATTGTGTGTGGTGTTTTTGGATTTCCGTTGCCCGTGTCTGGAACCACAGATAATGATCCTGAAGTTATTGCGTTTAGTGTCATCGGAACAATAGCAGTGGAAATTGTCATAGCAGTAATTGCATTTTTTGTATGGAAAAAATGTAAAGGTAAGTGACAAAATCTGTTTTTTGTTGTTTTATTTTTTTCGGTACAATTCAGGTTCTGTGGTCGCAGTACGAACGTCGGCTTTTTCGACCTTTTGGTTTTAAAAACATCAAAGTATAGTAGTAACTTTTAATTTGTTTTTAGCTTATTATGTTGTAATAAGCCCCCGAAAAACAGACTTATTATCAATGAACACTATAAACTTTAAACAGGTTTTACATAAAGACATTTATAGATCTCGCTAAGATATTTTTTTATTATTATTGTTTCTTTTAGGTTTGAAAAAAAATTAGCAGGTTGGGAAATAGGACATAAATGTTAGTTACATTTTTTTACAATGACATTTTCTTTTTAAACTGACAAAAAAATATAAGCATGAAATGAATAACCGTCTTTTTTCAATTTTATTCATTTTTGTTTGTTTTTTTATTAATTCATTGTTTTTTATTTATTTATTTATTTTATCCATTATTATTTTATTTAGCCCTCCGTTCGAATAGTAAGTTGTCGGCTTTTTGAGGCAAAAAATAAGTTTTTAGCCCTACGAGCACGACTCTCCGTGCAGCACCTCTTCCTCGGGTGAGGGCTAGGGTTAAATCCTTTGTACCTGAGGTGTCCCCAAAACAAGGAAGTACCGGGGGAGCTAGACTATTTTTTTATTTTCTTGTCCTATGTGCGTGCTGGACTCTCATGCCACGTTCTATTCGAGTGGAAATTAACCAAATTCCAGTTTCGAGGGCGAGGGTCGAAATATTCCAGCCTGCCCCTTCTCGCCCAAATTATTCTTTTAAAAGAAGGCCCGGAGGAATCATTCCCTGATGTCTGAAGCTTTCCAAAAAAGAAAGTGGAGAACTCCTTGCGCGTGCAAGTTGTTACTTTGTATCAAACTTGATGTCGAAAAATATGTATTTTTTTTTTTTTTTTTTTTTTTTTTTTTTTTTGGCGGGTTAGTTAAAGAGCAAAGTGCAGTGTCTGTTTTTGATAAGTTTACATCCCTGTTCTATTTTATCGATGTATCTCGGGTTTTGTTTTTTTTTTTTCACCGATAAAAATTTAAGCCTATTAATCTGGCCGGCTATAATCTGTTCATTTGTATATAATTTCTTTTTAATTTCATCTTAAAATAATGAATTTCTCTGCCTATTCGGCTCGTAGAAATGATTATTAAAAAAATGAAAAACGTACGTTTTAAAAACTGTAAACATTATTAATTATTTACAATCTAGAAGTGGGCCCGTGCTGTAAAAAAAGACGACAAAATATTTATCGATATGCCGTCTAGAATAACGGCAACATATATATTGATTCAATATTGATGTACCTACTGTATTGAGTATCTTAATTACGACATAAGAGAAAAATTGATCCAAAGTCCAAACCTCTGAGCGAGACAGCGGGAAAGATATACACACACACAACGGACTCTAGAGTGGATATAAAACACGTTGTTAAATGATAGACAACTTAGTCTTGCATTTTTTTTTTTTCGTATTTTCTCATATTTTCTGAGGCTTTTTATTTCCGAATTATATTTATGTAAAAATTGTCCAAAGGTTATCCGAATAGTTTCGAACGTCATCGTTCATCATCAGGGTCAAAATTACAGTTTTAAACATCAAAAATTGCATTGCAGCAGGAAAAGTGTTACGACATTTTCAAAGAAACTAAATAAACGTTAATAATTTTTTTAAAAATTCAAGAGAAATAATATTAATGCGAATAACCTGCACGCGCGAAGATATGTGATCACGTTTTCCTGCTACAAGGCAATTTTTGATGTTTAAACTGTAATTTTGACCCTGATGATGAACGATGACGTTCGAAACTATTCGGATAACCTTTGGACAATTTTTGCATAAATATAATTAGGAAATAAAAAGCCTCATTAGAAAATGAGAAAATACAAAAAAAAGTGTGCAAGACTAAGTTGTCTCTATCGTTTAACCCACAATGTGTTTAAAAGAAAAGATGCTGCCAAAATATACGTACTTTAAATAATATACCTTCACTACTCGATGACATAATTATTGCAAAAAAATAAAATAAGACACTATTGAAGAGCAAACACGTGGAAAAAAGCTTTAATAACTGGTTGCATGGTCTGGAAGTGTGGACTGTACTTGTGAGTAGGAATTTCATAATTTTTTTTTTTTTAAGGCATGGGGACCAGATATCGGAACCTTTTCCAATCAACCTCTACAGGCTCCAACTAGAACTGCAGTTATTGATGTCATTTGTTTTTGTTTTTTTTAAAGATTTCCACTTCAAGAACCTTGCGTTTTGCTAGAAATACCCAAATTAAAAAAAAAAAGCGACAGTCCTGTTTACGATAAGATAACCACGTGATTAAATTTCTGCATTCTGATGCGTTTGGTTTGGTTTTTACATTAATATTGAATTGATTTCTACAACCTTGAAAAAACACGAAAAATAAATGGAAAAAATTTATTTGCTTTTTTTTTCTTCTTCGTTTTTCATGTAAATGAATGGATGACTTTTTTTTTTTTCTTTCTTTTTTAACTTCTGTTTAGAAGTTTCCTTGGTTCCACCAAACGAACATTAGCTGAGCGGATAATTTCTCACAGACGGACAAAAAGATTTTATAAATAGCATCAATTTCCGTAACAACTCCTTGTAAACTAGATTTTGACTTTAAAATAAGCAATACTATTATTACTACTAATAATAACAATAATAATCCTCTCCACTATGATAAATGATTGATGTCAGTCAGTTGAGTGCCATACGTGATACACGCTTGGGCGATCATGTCTCGAAAGAGACATAACTGATTATCCCACAGTAGGTTGCCATTGCTTTCTGCGGTAGACTGGTTGCCGACCAAGGCTACAGAACCCAATCTGTCCTGTTATTTAACCCATAACTGGAAGGAATAGGCGGATTAATACCTTTCCCAAGGGTATTTTCGCGTAAGTGAATGCAATATATTCAGCTGGAATTCGAACTCGGCTCCCCGATTTCTCGTTCCGAGCCGATATCCCGATATACGGTCTGGACATCTATCGTCGTCGTCGTCCTGCGGTCTTGGCCGAGAGAGAACTCGCGACACCCCCTCCCAGTATTCCCTGTGCTTTTGGAACCCTGGTGCAGTTTATAGCGAAATTCATAATCTTGTCAAATAGCTGAATACTTGATGCTTTGCCAGGGCTCCCAAGGGTGTTTCTCCAGGCCCCATCCTGTTATTTAACCCATAAATGGACGGATTAATACCTTTCCCAAGGAGACCAGTGCTTAAGTGAATGCAGGGTACTCAACAGGAATTCGAACTCGGCTCACCGATTTCTCTTCCCAAGCCAACATCCACTGCACCACAACGCACATCCATCACTGAACGCTTATATATATATATATATAAAATCACAGTGTTTTGGGTTTTTTATGTCTTAATGTTCGAGTTTCAGTTGAATTCCTTGCATTCACTTACGCGCAAATATCCTTGGGAAAGGTATTAATCAGACTCTTCTCTCCAGCTATGGGTTAAATAACGGGACATTAGATTCTATAGCCTCACTTAGCAACCAGTCTATCGCAGAAAGTAATGGTCATCTACGGGAAAATCTTCTGCCCAGTCAGTCATGTTTCTTTCGAGACATGATCGCCCAAGTGTGTATCCCGTATGACACTTAACTGACTGACTTAATGTAAGATACTCAATAGTAGGCACGTCAATATATATGTTGCTGTCATTTTAGACGGCACGGACACACTCGTAATAATAATAATAATAATAATAGAAAACTGAAAAGGCTCTTCTGAAAAATTGGAACTGTGACCCAAATTGTTGACTTCCAGAAAGCTACTGTCAGTTACTCTGAGAGGGTTTTCCGGAAAGTTCTTGAGTTGTGAGGGTTCTTGTTGACACTAGGCTTTGAAAAGCTTATGACTTTCCATTGATTATGTCTACGACATCAGCATTTTAAGGAGAATAAATGCTAATAATTCCTTTCATTTCATTCATCATCCGTTACACCCAATGGTGTGTAGGGCAACAACAAAGCTTCTCCACCTCTGCCTATCTTGAGCCAGACTAGTCAATGAACCCCAAGAGTACTGCATGGCTTTCATCTCATTCTCCACCGTACTTCTCCGTGTCGTTCTTGGTCTTCCTCTCTTTCTTTTGCCATCTGGGGTCCAGTGCAGTGCTGTTCTTGTGATTGACTGTGGATCTTTCCGGAGCACATGCCCAGTCCATCTCCACTGCCTTCTTGTAATGATACTGCCCATGTTCTCTTGCTTGCATTTCTTCAACAGGTCTTCATTGGAGATCTTCTCTGGCCAAAATATTCTCAGTATTCGTCGGAGGCATATAATAATAATAATAATAATAAAAATAAATAATAAAAATAAAAAATAAAAAAATACTCATAAAATATTAAAAATGATGACAAATATTTACACGAAGAAATAGTAAAATAATAATAATAATAATAATAAAAATAAATAATAAAATAGGTAAAATAAAATACTACTCATAAAAATATTAAAATGATGACAAATATTTACACGAAGAAATAGTAAAATAATAATAATAAAATAATAAAATAGTAAAAATAAAAAAAATACTAATATAAAATATTAAAAATGATGACAAATATTTACACGAAGAAATAGTAAAAATAATAATAATAATAATAATAAAATAAATAATAAAATATAAAAATAAAAAAATACTACTCATAAAATATTAAAAATGATGACAAATATTTACACGAAGAAATAGTAAAATAATAATAATAAAATAAATAATAAAATAGTAAAAATAAAAATACTACTCATAAAATATTAAAAATGATGACAAATATTTACACCAAGAAATAGTAAAATAATAATAATAAAATAAATAATAAAATAGTAAAAATAAAAAAAATACTACCTATAAAAATATATTAAAATGATGACAAAATATTTACACAAGAAATAGTAAAAATAATAATAATAAAATAAATAATAAAATATAAAATTAAAAAATACTACCATAAAATATTAAAAATGATGACAAATATTTACACTAAGAATAGTAAAATAATAATAAAAATAAATAATAAAAATAGTAAAAATAAAAAAATACTACCTCATAAAAATATTAAAAATGATGACAAATATTTACACGAAGAAATAGTAAAATAATAATAATAAAATAAATAATAAAATATAAAAATAAAAATACTACTCATAAAATATTAAAAATGATGACAAATATTTACAATGTACATAAATAGTAAAAATAATAATAATAAAATAAATAATAAAATAGTAAAATTAAAAAAATACTACTCATAAAATATTAAAAATGACAAATATTTACACGAAGAAATAGTAAAATAATAATAATAATAATAATAAAATAAATAATAAAATAGTAAAAATAAAAATACAACCCATAAAATATTAAAAATGACAAATATTTACACGAAGAAATAGTAAAATAATAATAATAATAATAATAATAAAATAAATAATGAAATAGTAAAAATAAAAAATACTACTCATAAAATATTAAAAATGATGACAAATATTTACACGAAGAAATAGTAAAATAATAATAATAAAATAAATAATAAAATAGTAAAAATAAAAAATACTACTCATAAAATATTAAAAATGACAAATATTTACACGAAGAAATAGTAAAATAATAATAATAATAATAATAAAATAAATAATAAAATAGTAAAAACAAAAAAATACTACTCATATAAAATATTAAAATGATGACAAATATTTACACGAAGAAATAGTAAAATAATAATAATAATAATAAAATAAATAATAAAATAGTAAAAATAAAAATAACACTCATAAAAATATTAAAAATGATGACCAATATTTACACGAAGAAATAGTAAAATAATAATAATAAAATAAAATAATAAAATAGTAAAAATAAAAAATACTACTCATAAAATATTAAAAATGATACTAAATATTTACACGAAGAAATAGTAAAATAATAATAATAAAATAAATAATAAAATAGTAAAAATAAAAATACTACTCATAAAATATTAAAAATGACAAATATTTACACCAAGAAATAGTAAAATAATAATAATAATAATAATAATAAAATAAATAATAAAATAGTAAAAATAAAAAATACAACTCATAAAATATTAAAAATGACAAATATTTACACGAAGAAATAGTAAAATAATAATAATAATAATAATAAAATAAATAATAAAATAGTAAAAATAAAAATACTACTCATAAAATATTAAAAATGATGACAAATATTTACACGAAGAAATAGTAAAATAATAATAATAAAATAAATAATAAAATAGTAAAATAAAGTAATAAATACCTATAAAATATTAAAAATGACAAATATTTACACGAAGAAATAGTAAAATAATAATAATAATAATAATAAAATAAATAATAAAATAGTAAAAATAAAAAAAATACTACTCATAAAATATTAAAAATGATGACAAATATTTACACGAAGAAATAGTAAAATAATAATAATAATAATAATAAAATAAATAATAAAATAGTAAAAATAAAAAAATACTTACTCATAAAATATTAAAAATGATGACAAATATTTACACGAAGAAATAGTAAAATAATAATAATAAAATAAATAATAAAATAGTAAAATAAAAAAATACTACTCATAAAATATTAAAAATGATGACCAATATTTACACGAAGAAATAGTAAAATAATAATAATAAAATAAATAATAAAATAGTAAAAAATAAAAAAATACCACTCATAAAATATTAAAAATGGTGACAAATATTTACACGAAGAAATAGTAAAATAATAATAATAATAAAATAAATAAATAATAAAATAGTAAAAATAAAAAAATACTACTCATAAAATATTAAAAATGACAAATATTTACACCAAGAAATAGTAAAATAATAATAATAAAATAAATAATAAAAATAGTAAAATAAAAAAAATACTACTCATAAAATATTAAAAATGATTAATAAATATTTACACGAAGAAATAGTAAAATAATAATAATAATAATAATAAAATAAATAATAAAATAGTAAAAATAAAAAATACTACTCATAAAATATTAAAAATGATGACAAATATTTACACGAAGAAATAGTAAAATAATAATAATAAAATAAATAATAAAATAGTAAAAATAAAAATACTACTCATAAAATATTAAAAATGATGACAAATATTTACACGAAGAAATAGTAAAATAAATAATAATAAAATAAATAATAAAATAGTAAAAATAAAAATACTACTCATAAAATATTAAAAAAAATGATGACAAATATTTACACGAAGAAATAGTAAAATAATAATAATAAAATAAATAATAAAATAGTAAAAATAAAAATACTACTCATAAAATATTAAAAATGATGACAAATATTTACACGAAGAAATAGTAAAATAATAATAATAAAAATAAATAATAAAATAGTAAAAATAAAAAAATACTACTCATAAAAATATTAAAAATGATGACAAATATTTACACGAAGAAATAGTAAAAATAATAATAATAATAATAAAATAAATAATAAAATAGTAAAAATAAAAAATATCACCATAAAATATTAAAAATGATGACAAATATTTACACGAAGAAATAGTAAAATAATAATAATAATAATAATAAAATAAATAATAAAATAGTAAAAATAAAAAAATACTACTCATAAAATATTAAAAATGATGACAAATATTTACACGAAGAAATAGTAAAATAATAATAATAAAATAAATAATAAAATAGTAAAAATAAAAAAATACTACTCATAAAATATATTAAAAAATGACAAATATTTACACGAAGAAATAGTAAAATAATAATAATAATAATAATAATAAAATAAATAATAAAATAGTAAAATAAAAATACAACTCATAAAATATTAAAAATGACAAATATTTACACGAAGAAATAGTAAAATAATAATAATAATAATAATAAAATAAATAATAAAATAGTAAAAATAAAAAAATACTACTCATAAAATATTAAAAATGATGACAAATATTTACACGAAGAAATAGTAAAATAATAATAATAAAATAAATAATAAAATAGTAAAAATAAAAAAATACTACTCATAAAATATTAAAAATGACAAATATTTACACGAAGAAATAGTAAAATAATAATAATAATAATAATAAAATAAATAATAAAATAGTAAAAATAAAAAAATACTACTCATAAAATATTAAAAATGATGACAAATATTTACACGAAGAAATAGTAAAATAATAATAATAATAATAATAAAATAAATAATAAAATAGTAAAATAAAAAAATACTACTCATAAAATATTAAAAATGATGACAAATATTTACACGAAGAAATAGTAAAATAATAATAATAAAATAAATAATAAATAGTAAAATAAAAAAATACTACTCATAAAATATTAAAAATGATGACCAATATTTACACGAAGAAATAGTAAAATAATAATAATAAAATAAATAATAAAATAGTAAAAAATAAAAAAATACCACTCATAAAATATTAAAAATGGTGACAAATATTTACACGAAGAAATAGTAAAATAATAATAATAAAATAAATAATAAAATAGTAAAAATAAAAAATACTACTCATAAAATATTAAAAATGACAAATATTTACACCAAGAAATAGTAAAAATAATAATAATAAAATAAAATAATAAAATAGAAAATTAAAAAAATACTACTCATAAAATATATTAAAAATGACATTAAATATTTACACGAAGAAATAGTAAAATAATAATAATAAAATAAATAATAAAATAGTAAAAATAAAAAATACTACTCATAAAATATTAAAAATGATGACAAATATTTACACGAAGAAATAGTAAAATAATAATAATAATAATAAAATAAATAATAAAATAGTAAAAATAAAAAAATACTACTCATAAAATATTAAAAATGATGACAAATATTTACACGAAGAAATAGTAAAAATAATAATAATAATAATAAAATAAATAATAAAATAGTAAAAATAAAAATACTACTCATAAAATATTAAAATGATGACAAATATTTACACGAAGAAATAGTAAAATAATAATAATAAAATAAATAATAAAATAGTAAAAATAAAAAATACTACTCATAAAATATTAAAAATGATGACAAATATTTACACGAAGAAATAGTAAAATAATAATAATAAAATAAATAATAAAATAGTAAAAATAAAAAAATACTACTCATAAAATATTAAAAATGATGACAAATATTTACACGAAGAAATAGTAAAATAATAATAATAAAATAAAAATAATAAAATAGTAAAAATAAAAAAATACTACTCATAAAATATTAAAAATGATGACAAATATTTACACGAAGAAATAGTAAAATAATAATAATAAAATAAATAATAAAATAGTAAAAATAAAAAAAAATACTACTCATAAAATATTAAAAATGATGACAAATATTTACACGAAGAAATAGTAAAATAATAATAATAAAATAAATAATAAAATAGTAAAAATAAAAAATACTACTCATAAAATATTAAAAATGATGACAAATATTTACACGAAGAAATAGTAAAATAATAATAATAAAATAAAATAATAAAATAGTAAAAATAAAAAAATACTACTCATAAAATATTAAAAATGATGACAAATATTTACACGAAGAAATAGTAAAATAATAATAATAATAATAAAATAAATAATAAAATAGTAAAATAAAAAAATACTACTCATAAAATATTAAAAATGATGACAAATATTTACACGAAGAAATAGTAAAATAATAATAATAATAATAATAAAATAAATAATAAAATAGTAAAAATAAAAAAATACTACTCATAAATATTAAAAATGATGACAAATATTTACACGAAGAAATAGTAAAATAATAATAATAAAAATAAATAATAAAATAGTAAAAATAAAAACATTACTCATAAAATATTAAAAATGATGACAAATATTTACACGAAGAAATAGTAAAATAATAATAATAATAATAAAATAAATAATAAAATAGTAAAAATAAAAAATACTACTCATAAAATATTAAAAATGATGACAAATATTTACACGAAGAAATAGTAAAATAATAATAATAATAATAAAATAATAATAAAATAGTAAAAATAAAAAAATACTACTCATAAAATATTAAAAATGACAACATTACACGAAGAAATAGTAAAATAATAATAATAAAATAAATAATAAAATAGTAAAATAAAAAATAATACCATAAAATATTAAAAATGATGACAAATATTTACACGAAGAAATAGTAAAATAATAATAAAGAAAATAAATAATAAAATAGTAAATAAAAAATACTACTCATAAAATATTAAAAATGATGACAAATATTTACACCAAGAAATAGTAAAATAATAATAATAAAATAAATAATAAAATAGTAAAAATAAAAAATACTACTCATAAAATATTAAAAATGATGACAAATATTTACACGAAGAAATAGTAAAATAATAATAATAAAATAAATAATAAAATAGTAAAAATAAAAAAATACTACTCATAAAATATTAAAAATGATGAAGATCAATATTTAATGAAGAAATAGTAAAATAATAATAATAAAATAAATAATAAAATAGTAATAATAGAAAATACAGAAAATGTCCCATTTTTACGGAAATGAAATTGCAAGAAATTGGTATGAATATCACCCCCTACCCAATTACTGAGATAGGGACCCGTAAAAATTTTGGGGCGGGGACATTACAATACACATGAAGAAGTAACTGGCTGTAGCTTTCATAATTACTCCTGCCATAGAGTAGAGAGTATTCGTAGAGATCCGTTTCGGTTGTCGGAGAGTACCGGAACTGATACGTAAGTTACCGAGAAATACCGAACTTACTCAGAGACTACCGCATCAGAAGTCAGACTAAGGAAGGAACAAGCAGAATTATTATATGATTAATAATAAAATAGTAATAATAAAATAAAATATAAGAAATAATATTAGAAAATGTACCACTTTTACAGAGATGGGGACCCGTAACAATTTGGTGGGTAGGACTTGACATCACTCAGACAGAACAATCAAAGTTAATCACCAAGACATCATGATCAAAGACTGCAAAAACAGAATGTGATTTCTTATCGACATAATAGTCCTTGCAGATTGTAATGTATCTTTAAAGATTTTCAAAAGCTATCAAATTACAAGGATCTTGAAGTAGAAATAAATAAAAAAAATGTCACATGATAACGTCGATAAATCCACTTGTAGTTGGAGTCCTCAGATTGATTGGAAAAGGTTGGGAGAGACTCATTGAGAAAGAAGAGGCCTCCTGAAAATTAAAAAAGAAAACAGTTTTAAAGAAATATAAAAATTGTACTCACATTTAAAGCTCACACATTACGAATAGAACTGTGTGTGATATTAGGAAGGGGACTGTTTTTTTGTTTTTTGTTTTTTTTTTTTGTTTTTATTTTTTATTTTTTTTTTTTGGCCAAAAATAAATCAGTGGAAAATGTCATGAAAACATTTCTGAACTTAGGTTTCTGGTTGGGATCCAGAAAGAAACGAAAATACACCATAAATCAAAGGAATAATAACAATAGACAAAATGGCTGACGTAACTCTTCCTATGTTTTTTTCAACACTTGAAGAGAAGAATGTGATTTAAGAAAAGATAAAGAAGAAGAAAAAAACAATGTTCAAAGTCGTTTCGACTGAATGTCTGTCGTCTTTAGGTTATTTTCAAACATTTTTTCAAGCTTAAAAACATACAAATCAACAAAAAATGATTACACATACTTAGAATTTTTGTTGATTCACATATTTTTGTTCTTGATTTTTTTTATAACTTGAAGAAGACATTTTGTTAAAATATTGTTTAACATTGTCAAACACTATACTTTTCTTTATTTTTTTCTGTGTTTTAAATCGTTCTCTTCTAACTATAATAATAATAATAATAATAATAATATGTTAACAAACACTGATATAAACACCACCCAACAACGGTCACAGAAATTAAAGACGTCACAATTCTATGAGATTACACCATCTTTACAGACAGGAAGATCGAAGCAAATAACCAGGACTTAATCTATATATATAAAAGACAATCTGTGAGTCTGTGTGTGACTGTTCCCTAGAAAAAAACCTCGTGTATCTGATCAGTATATTTCAGTGGTTCCCAACCTTTTGGCACTCGCGACTCCTTACCTAAAAGTTTGAAACCCATGCGAACCCCACTACTTAGGGCTTACTATCAGCAGATTAATTTTCTTTTAATTTTCTGTGAAGGACAGGGAAAAAACATCTAAAAAATATTTTAAAATTCTGTCATTATTTATTACCAAATTAAAGCACATTGGTCCAACCTGAATTCACAAAAAGAACATATATTTCTTAAAATATTATCATCATAGGTTTAAAAAGCTATCCAACCCAGCGAGTGAGGTGCCTGATGTTGCATTTCAGCAGCAAGCTTTGAAATTTGTGGCCGAGTTAGGGCCAGTCTCATGTCATCTCCAACATCCAATCTGTTCTTATTGTTTGTTTTTTTATTTTGAAGCGGGTAGTTAAGAGTAAAGAAAAGAAAGATAGGAGCCGGGGAGGGAAGAAAGTTGCAATTCTGAGAATGAGACCGGGTGTGGAACTGAGAAGTATGGTACACGTGGAGTCATAGATAGATGAAGATCCGAGCTCAAATTCCAGTCGGATACATTACATTTTTTCTAATCGTTTCACCCCATGCAAGGCAATAACGCCACTGATTCGCAGGGGGCTACATAAGAGTAAAAATATTAGATAGGAAGAGAGTTAAGAGAAAGACGAACCAATTACAGGGGGTGTCAGAGAAATGAGCAAGAGAAGGATGGGAATACATGTGTGATGACAGTTGCAAAGGTAGAGAGAAAGGAAAAATATACAGGTTGATGTAGAAAGAACTAGAGTCAAGAGATGGGTATTGACATTGCATTTAAATTTCTGGAGGTTGTAGCCGTCAGGAAAGTAAGAATATGGGAGAGAGTTCCACAGGCAGGAAGTGCGAGGAAAGAAGCTGCTGGAGTATAATTGTCGTCTGCATTTGGTTGATCTAACTGTGAATGGGTGGGACCCAGTTGCCAGTCTGGTTGCACGAGTAAACTCCTGTGGCAGGGGCACCAGTGACTTAAGTTCGTCGAAGCAGAAGCCATGAAAATATTTATAGAGCAGAGAGCAGCCACATCCCGTCGAGGAGAAAGCGGCTGGAATCGATCTGCCAAGTCGGTACCTATCACGTTACTGATTCTCCTTTGGAGCCTGTCAAGAAGACTGAGGTGAACAGCGGGGGCGCCTGACCATATATGACAGCAGTATTCCATGCACGGACGGATGGTTGATTTGTATATGTGCAGGATGGATTACGTGATAATATCTTTGGGAAAGTGGCGAGTTCATCTCTTTTCTTCCAAGCTATCTGGGTTCTATAGTCTTGGAAAGTAGAAGGAAAAACTTCGAATTCAAACCAGCCTGAAGAGGGATGGGCTCCGTCAGGCTGTTGTGTCCAAAAAAAAAAACACTTCAACTGCAGCGCGCTCCTACGACTCTAATGGATCACAGGAACCTGGATTATTCCATATATATAAATCTGGGTTGAAGCAGTGACCTCTAAAAATTCGGTAAAATCTGAGCAGACATGATGAAAAAAGTTCACAAAACATAACAAAAAAATGATACTTCGCAAGACACACTTTGGGAACAAATACAAGCTGCTTGACAGGAGATACCATTAGATACATTGAAGAAGCTTGTGATGTCAATGCCTGACAGAATGAAGGCTGTGATCAAAGCAAAAGGCTATTATACTAAATATTAAATTTGTTTTGTAACAAGTATTTTTTTCTTGTTAAAGCATTTGTTGAGTAAATCAAATAAAATTACTTTAATTAAATTGTTTATTTTCTGTTAATATGCCTCATAAAAGATAAAATAGTTCTTGTCCTAATACTTTTGCACAGTACTGTATATATATATATATATATATATATATATATATATATGTAAAAGAACAAAGAATAAAATTGCAATGTCCAATAGATTCATTTAAAACAGGGGGCAATATAAAAATAGGCCAATAAATATTTTTGTTTAACTTTTACGATGAGATATTTTTTTTAATATTGAAACATGTACAGTTTTGTAGTAATTTCAGTCAGTTAAAAGCAGACATGATGAAAAATGTTCACAAAGCATAACAAAAAGAAAACTTTCTTTTATAGGTACCTCTTCAGAAACGCGATACTTAAGTTATAAAAAAATGAACTTTGAAAATAACTTAAAGCTTTTTATCTTAGTTTTAATTTCAAGGTAATATATTAAATCTAATTTCTCCAATAAGCAAAGTAATTTACTGTATTTCAAAACTAATTTTGAAATTCACTGGAAGGCAGTTTTATTTTGAAATGGCTGATTTTAACGCCATATTTAGATGTCTGCCATCGCACTAAATCTCTTTATTAAAAAAAAAATTTCAAAACTTTAGATAGACTATTTTTAAAATCTATTTGAGGAATATTAGCTGGTAAATTTTTGTTTTGTTCCCCGAAGGCCTTTACCCTTTCAAATCTTTCGAAAACATTATTTCCATGCAAAAGTAAATGCTGAACTCAAATCGATAATTGTTTATTGACGAAACCTAACGTTTTTTCAATTTTACAACCAGAAAAATATCGAACTTCTTTTCGCTGTTTATCTCACCCTATAACCAAGGTTCAAAACATGTTATTCACTGCTGAATGACTTCACGCGTAGATTGGCGATTTTTCGACCAATTTGCCTTCCTTTTTGCTATTCATGCGCGAAAATTGAGTTCCGAACCCAAACAAATCGCGGAATAATCGCTCAAAAAAAGAAGTACACGGGCCGTAATAAGTATCCTATGCCCCAAGTCATTCAGCGGTGAATCAGATATGAAAATGGTAGTAAGGGGTGAGATATAGTCCGACTTTTTTGTCGTCGAAAACAGGAAAAACGGTAGGTTTCTTC
This sequence comes from Ascarosepion bandense, assembly GCA_037127315.1. NCBI lineage: Eukaryota > Metazoa > Mollusca > Cephalopoda > Sepiida > Sepiidae > Ascarosepion > Ascarosepion bandense. The sequence goes on from JBBBDQ010002221.1 coordinate 1,172,207, forward strand.
AATAAAGAATTATCAATTTGATTTCAGCATATACATTTGCACGTAATTAAGGAAGTTTTGGAAAGATTTCACGGAGTAAAGCGCTTCGGGTAACAAAACCAAAATTTACCTATTAGCTAATTTAAAGTTCAATTAAATCTCATTCAAAACAAACATTACTTACTTTAAATTAAAAATATAGCAGAACTACAATTTTTAAACGACGTTACCCACTCACACACACACTCACACATTTTTTTAATCTGATTTATGAAATTTCGAGAAATTAATTTTCGTACCGTTTAAATGTTCATCTTAATTTTTTGTTACCGCTTAATGTTTATAATATTCATAAGCAGATTTTCTTGAAGAATTTCAAATCACCATTTTTAACCCCCACCCCCGATACCAAAATCTCCTTTAAAATGTAAAATAAAAAATGGATAAAACTAAAACATTATTTCATTGGAAAAGCTTTTGTTTTTTGTTTTTTTAATAAAATATACTATGGACACAATTGTCTTACGAAAAAAATACGATGAATAATGAATTATTACAAAAATGCTTCCATTTTTAAAAATTTTAATTGTAATAAAATGAAGTTTTGAATTTTTTACAGTCATGTATTAATTATTAAATTTGTAGCGATGACAATGTTATTAAATTAAGACTGTATTTACCAATCATAAATGGAAAAGCTCACTACAATTCAATGACCCCACCCAGTATTTAAAAAAATAATTTTCAAATTATGCTTGAATAAAAGTGTCGAAATTTTGGAGATACGGATGTGTACATACACGACATAATCAAAAAGTAAGAGCAGTTTGTACGGATATCGGCTCGGAACGAGAAATCGGGGAGCCGAGTTCGAATTTAAAGATTCTCTTATTCCCTGTTTAGAATTTGGTTTCCGGCTTTCTCTTATCCAATCTTTTCACTATTACGTAGCCCCCTGCACATCAGTGGCGTTACCGCCTTGCTCGGGGTGATATTATTAAAAAAAAATATTAAAAAAATGAAAATAACACTTGGTCTAGATTAATAGAATATCACCCCACTATATCCACACTATATGCCTTACCCAAAACACATAAACCTGACATACCCATTAGACCCGGAATTAATACTGCACCCCCAAGTTAGCTAAAAATCCCAACACCATCCCATTAGTACTACACACATTAAACACTCGAGTGACTTACTACAAATGAGAAACATTAGTATGACTAACATGTCTCTGGCATGTTTAAATATTAAATCACTATACACAAACACACCTATCACAAAATGTCTTAACATACTAAGAAATCACCTCATGAAACCCAAGGAGAAGCTTCTACCAGTCCACGAAATCATAAAGATATGCAAATTAATTACTAACCATTGTTTCTTTTTCAATAACACTTTCGACAAACAAAAATTCGGCTTGTCCATGGGGTCACCTATCAATGGTATTCTCGCTTACCTATTTCTGGAATTCTTAGAATTTGGCCTATTCACGCACAGCATACCTGACAACTTTACTTTTATATATATATATATATATATATATATATATATATATATATATATATTGTGTGTGTGTGTTTCTAAAGGAAAGGGTGTTTTTATTATTTTAATGGATATTCGTATTTTAGTAGACGATCTGTTAATCTATTAAACAGTATATTTATTTATTTTCGTCGACGCGTCATATCTAATGACGTTTTCCGCTAGGTGAACACAGGTTTGAATCCTGCCGGAGACCGCATATTCATCTGTAATAATATTTCTCAAATATTCAGGTTGCTTGACGAAAACAAATAAAAACATTGTTTAATAAATAAAGACAGCGTCTACTCAAATACGAGTAACCACTAAAAATTAAGTTATAATAACAGAAATAATGTGTGTGCGTGTATATATATATATATATATATATATATATATATATGTGTGTGTGTGTGTGTGTCCCCAGCTGAAAAAAGAAAAAATTGCAACGTTCAAAACATTAATTTAAAACAGTGCTCAATATAAAAATGGACCAATTAATATTTATTATTAATTTTTACAAGACAACACGTGAAAAACTACAACAAAATTGTATATTTTGTTTCAACAATGAAAGAACAATATCTCTTCTGGTAGTTAACAATGATGGTAATAAACGTTCTTAAAACTTTTTATTTTATTTTTTTTTTAACGGGGTGGGGATTTATGAAAATAACACTTCTCTTTATTTTGAGAAAAAAATTCCATAAAAGGAAAACGGAAGAAAGAAAAAAGAAGAAAATATGATGAGAAATGAAGAAAAGGAAAAGAAAAGGAGAAAAAAAGAAACAGACACAGAAGAAATAGAAAGTGAAGAGAAAAATAAGTGAGAAAATGTAGAGAGGGAAGAGCCAATGGAAATGGTTGAAGAGGGGGAATTCAAAATTAGAATATATATATATATATATGTATGTGTGTGTGTGTGTGTGTGTGTCAAGTGTGTGAATGGCGAAGACAATTAAACAAGATCTACTTAATATAAAATATTAAGTGTTATATCTATATAGAGTGCTCAATGGATGTTATCCAGAGCAATATAAATTTTTATATAGGAAAACTCAACACATGATTTAGATTGGTTATAAATTATAATTCATATTCATATATATATATATATATAATATATATATATATATACACACACAGTGGAATCTGTCATATGCGACCACCCCTGGTATCAAAAGACAGGTGGTCGCTCACTAAAGGCTCATAGTCATTACCTATTTACGCCAGGAACATATACTCCACTCATCAGAACGTACATATAAGAATTTTACGACCATGTAATCTGGTAATAAATGAGAACATAAGAAAATGGCCTAACTTTAAAGAAATTTATTCAGCATAGTTTATTTTAAAAAGCGTATTTACAAAGGTCAACAAGAGTCCAAAATATTTATTCACAAAAAATATTTATTAAGTAGACTTGAAAAAAGTATACTGTTTCAGTTTTTTCTTAGAAGTGAGTGACAGCAAAAGAGAATCTGCGATAATACATGAAAAAAAAAAAACATACAAAAAACATACAGCGATCGTGGGTGGGGGGTAGAGAAACAGAGATAGACATAGATATACCCAGATAGAAATACAGTAGATAGATACACAAAAAAAGAATAAAGGAACGAAAGAGATAGACATTTGAGAAAGGGACATAATTGTGGTTTTCCCAATCCCTGAATTTATCCAAGTCAGTACAGAGACTGCGATAAATTCCTTGAACATGTCAAATACAATACATGTTGCACAAAACAGCCAATGTTTGACCTTGACGTGAACTCAGGCAATGTACATTTCAACAAGAAATAACAGTTTGATACAACACTACAATAACAAAACAATGAGGAAGTGTTCATGGCTTAGATCAAATCAAAATGAAATAGATTACTCATTAAGTTCGCAGTATACGACCAAAATGGACTTTTTTAAGCGGTCGCTTAATCAGTGATTTTTCACTCGTTGAGTCGAATTCTGGAGGTGGTCGCTCACTAAAGGTCAATTAACATTAGCAAATTGTCCGTGCATAGAAAAACGGTCGTTAACAACAGGTGAATGCTAACGATGATGGTCGCATCACGCAGGTCCCATTGTATACATACATACATACATACATACATATGACAAAGTGAAAAAATGTTTTCGTTTAACGCGTTTCCTCCCTTAGGAAGTCTAAAGGCCAAAATGCGTCACAATTTTTTTTCCAGTTGCTAGTCATATATTTCTTCTTAATAATGTTCTAAGCGATATATAAATTTTTTATAGATTATCGTATATATATATAAAACGATAAGTTGCGAAATGGTATTTACCGACAAATTTATTTAAATTTATTTTTTAACATTATTTTTAAGATACTCGTATTTGATATATATAAATGTACTGATTAATTATAGAAAAACAGATGTAAATACTAGTATCCTTTAAAAATAATGCTCAAACAAATAAATTTTATATATATATATATATATATATATATATATTAATCATATCACCCCAAGCAAGGCGGTAACGCGACTGATGTGCAGGGGGCTACATAAGCGTGAGAAGATTAGAAAAGAGAAAAACCGGAAACCACATCCTAAACAGGAAACAAGGGATGAGTCTCTTCACCTGTTCAATAGACGTGGGTGGAGTGTGAACCGGGCGATAGTTTAGTCTATCTACTCCAATTAGTTTATCTACTTCAATTTATAGGCGTTCATGATGTATTCGTCACACAATTTTTACAGTTATATGCCCCTTATGTAAATTTAGTAAACATAAGGTTTTCGATAGATCTGTCAACACCTCATAAAACAACCCATCAGTGTGTTAAAATATGCTCAGGCGAAAACTGCTGAGGTTCCTAAGACACGTAATGAGGAAAGAGTCTGGAGAATTTTATACTCATTGGACGGATAGAGGGAAGGAGTGACAAGGGAAAACAATGCGAAACATATTTGACTGGCTTGAGCAAATGGATGGTGCAACGGATTTTTGGATAGATACCAAGAGGAAAAATATTAAGAGCAATAAGAGAGAGGGGCAAGTAGAAGTTCATGATTGCCTACGTCCTGAAGGGACATGGCACATAAAAAAGAAAATAACAGCTTCAAGAAATATTTCTTCATTTTTTTAAATGCATTTTAAGCTTTAGGAATCGTTTCTTGGTTTCAAAATTGAAATGACAAAACAGTTTTCACTGTTTTCGTTAATCTCCTTTCCAATAACCCCCACCACCAGCAGGAAAAAAAATCACGAAGACTATCGCCAATTACTATTGGCAGATATTCAGACAAGTTAGACTCCTTAGTTCCACTAGTTTATGCCTTTACATCTAGGACTCACCATGTCGTGGTCACAGTGGCAAACCATATCCATTCCCTTTGGGTTCTTTTGATATAGAACAAGTTCCATTCAGACAGCTTCTTCCCCAGAATTGTTACGCTGTGGAATAAACTCCCGAGAGGATGCTTCCCTGAGCGGTGAGGTTTCTATCCTTTACGTCCTTACAATGTATATTCCTTAATTCCTCTTCCTCCCTCCATTATGTCAATCTCGGTCAGCAACCCTCTACCTTGAGAGGCCTCTGGGCTTTGTATTTGGTCAACTGAGAGTACAAGAACAAAAAAAAAAAATACATTGCCTCTCTCTCAAATTCGGAGTTTGTTTCCTTTTCTGCTTTCCTTAATTCTCACCTTCCTCTTTTCATTTCCTTCTTTCTTTCTTGGCTTTTTTTCTTTTCATTCTTTCTTTTCTCCCCCACTTCTTTCTCTCATGTCTATAAATTTAAAAAAATCAACTATTGTTAAATAAAAGAAAATAAAAAAATCATTCTCAAACCATTAACTGCGAACGACGGAAATTTTTGCTACAAATCAAAGGTCAAACAAATTAAGTTAAATAAATAAATAAATAAAATGTTTACCTCTTTCCCAAAAAAACAAGTGTTGAGGAATGTCTTTCTTTTTCTGAATTTTTTTTTTTTTTTTCATTCTTGAAATATTTAGTCACGCTCCAGTGTACGCTCTCTATACACAACAAATATGAGGATTAACTGATAGATTTCTGTAATTTGAATACCTCCTGTCACTGGAAAATAAATAAAAGATTATTTAAACTCATCTTTGACAGCTGAAGAAAAAAAGCAAACACAACAAAGAAACCCGTTACGAACTTTGCCAAAGAACAGATGAAAAGGAAACAATAGTCTCACAAAAAGCATAAATACGCATATGAAAAGACGTTTAAAAGATTCTTAGTAAGATTTTAAATGCAACTAAAATTGGTTCTTTTCATCTATCAGATTAGACGAAGCGTATGATATTCACTAAATTCTAAGGCTTCCAAAACGAAGCTGCTGTCCTTTAACCTACCTTCCATTAATATGAATCGCACTCTTCTTCTTCTATGTGCCCTGTCCTTTCAGGACGTAGGCGATCATTGCTTTCCACGTCTCCCTGTCCCTAGTGGCTCTTAGCACGCTTTCTCCTGTTACACCAACAAAACCCCACTCTGCCATCCATTTTCTCAAGCCCATAAATCTAGAATATAAATGGATAGAAACTAGCATGACCACAAAATGAGGGTTCAGTTTATATATTGATTATAATACAGAACTGATCCCCCACTTATATCCAAATTATAATTTCTTATAAACGGCATATATCTTCTTTTATGTGCCATGTCCTTTCGGGGCGGAGGCGATCATGGTTTTCCACGTCTCCCTATCCATGATGGCTCTTACTTAGCACGCTTTCTCCTGTTACACCACGCAACCCTCGTTCCGTCATTCACCTGATCAGGTCCTTCAAATATGTTATCCGATGCTTTCCACTGTCTCTCTTCCCCTATATCTGGCCTGTTAGTATCAGGTTCTCCAAGCCCTCCTTCCTCATAGCATGTCCCAGGAACATTAGCTATCTCTTCCTGATGCTCAGCATTAATTTTCTTTTTCGTTTCTATTCTTTTCAAAACCTCATCATTGCTCACATGCTCGATCCATGATATTCGCAGCATCCTTCTGTAAAACCACATTTCAGTTGCTTTAAGTTTTTCCTTCATCTTTGATGATATTGTCCAGCATTCACTGGCATATTGAAGAACTGACATCACATAGCAATCCAGTACTCTCTTCTTTGTTTCTAGCGAAATTGTCCTGTTTCTTAAAACTTTACTCAACTTCTGGAATGCTTCCTTCGCCATGCCAATTCGCCTTCGGATCTCTGTGTCGCATTTTCCGTCTTCGGTTAGAACACTTCCCAAGTATTTAAATTTTTGTAACTGCTTGATTTTAGTATCCCCCACCTGTATTTGGCATTTTGGGCTTCTCTTTTTGCTGATGATCGTGCATTTGGTTTTCATGCAGTTTATTTCGAGAACTTTCTTGTCATTCTCTTCAGCTACCTTCTGTAGGAGGTCTTGTGTTTCCCTCTCTGTGTCTGCTATCAGCACTTTATCATCTACGTATGTTGTTTAAATTGTGCCCCCCCCCCCCCGATGACGCACTAGTCTCCATTAAAGCAATACACTGCGCCTCCTCGGCTTTACTCTCTCATTGCCCTCGTATTCCGTTGGTGAAATGTAAGTTCCACTCGAGCTTCTACGCACGAACCACTGCTTTATAGAACCGACTCCCAAGAGGTTGCTTCCTCGATCACTTCAAATTTAACATGCTTAAGTCTAGGTTTAACCGTTTTCTTGCCCACATATTCGCTTAAACTCTGTCTCTTATTCTGTAACCCTCTACCCCGAATAGGACAGAGAAAACATCATTGCAAAAGAATCTTCACATCCTAACACTTTTTGTTTCATTCATCAGAACCATTTTAACAGTAACTGTCTACATTGAGTGGCTCTCGAATCTTGTATTGGATAATTTATAATATGTTTTTTGTTTGAATAAAATCATTGAACTTAACTCGCCTTCGTATTAAGGTCGAAGTGTTTTAATTGACATTAACCGTTTTCTTTCCAGCGGGGGGAGGGGGCTCACAATCATTACAGGCGAAGTAGATTTAGTAAAAATAAACAATATATATAAACTTTTTTTGTGATTGCTAAGTATTTGTAAATTGTAACTGTAATTATAATATAGACTCTTTTTCTTTCTTCCTTTTTAAAATTTTATTTTTATTTCTTCTTTAGTGTGGTTATTTTTAATTTTTGTATATATATATATATATATATATATATATATATATATATATATATATACACTAGCAGTATAGCCGGGCGTTGCTCGGGTGTAATGAAAGCTTGAACTAATCCATGGTCCTGGAGCTCAGACTCAGCCTAGAGAATATTTGTGTGACGTTTAGTGAGAATCGGATAAAAATTGTGGATTTGTATAAACGACTGACAGATAAACACACACAAACATCTTGCCTTTTATATATATATATAGTCAATTTTCTGCACTATTGTAAGAACTGCAACCTTGAAACTATCGTTTCTTATGTCTTTGTCTATGAGTGTATCAAATTTGATTAAAATCGAACCACTCCTTCTATAACCCGATTTTTTCGATTATCGATTTTCGATATTTATCGGGGGGTACCTCGACACAAAACCTAGCTAAGAACACTCGCAGACGCTTATAGTACAACTGCGGAAATTTTCAAGAAAATCGGTTCAGCCGTTTCGGAGTCTATAGGCAACGGATACACACACAGTTCCATTTATAAATAAGTTTAGATTATATACATACATATATATATATATATATATATATTATGGCCTGTTATAGTTATATCGTTTGTAAGTCTTTATTTTCAATATCTGTTCGTTTATTTGCTCTTGTATATTATTTTTTCCTTTAATATTTTTTGTAGATGCACGATTTGGTGTAAGTGTTTTTTTGTTTTTGTTTTTTTATTTCTGTGACATTTCCGGTATCTGTTGCCTCAATGTTTAATGGTATACACCTCTACCCTTCACTTAACCTTATTTCCTCTCTGTGTCAACTTTAATTTTATTTTTAAAAAACCCGAGTTTAATGTAACATTTGATTTTTGGGGGTTTGAAGAATCAGTTTGTAAATTTTACAACTGCTGAAATAAATTCTAGATGTATAACCGTTTAATTATGTGTTGAGTCTCTCTCTCAGTATATATATATATATATATATATATATATATATATATTATAAATTATGTTTTAGAACATGTACATAATTTCTTCTATATATGTCCTCTTCCCTACAATCATATGGTTGTTTCAGTGTTTGGATTTAAACACTTCTTCAGGGAAAATAAAGGTTTGGAATCATTCTCTGTTTAAATTTGGTTCGTTGTTGTCGTGGGGGTTGGGTGGGGTTATTGGTAATTAAGTGAATGTCTTGTTTTGATCGTTAGACTTTTGAGGAATTTGGTGTGTAAGTGTGAAATTGTTGATTAATGGTATTATCTGTTGGAATGTATGTTTTATCTTTTTATCGGTTGGGTATATCTTTTGGTCAGGATTTCTAAGAGGGCACTGTTGAGTGGTCATTTTTATGGTTGGCTATCGTTTAATTGGTTGATGTCTGCTGTTAGTGGACCTAATTCATGTATTTACTTTGATCCTGTGTCTAGGTTTATGTTCTAAAACATAATTTATAATAAATATTCACTGGTCTATACATCATATATCGAGCACTGTTTTAAATTAATGTTTTGGACGGAAAAACTTTTTCTTTTTTCTCTCCTCATTCTATACTCACTCGGATATATATATATATATATATATATATATATATAATAATAATAATAAAATCGACTCTGTACGTATTCAAATCTTAAAATGTTACGAGCCGTTGTGCGAAACCGCGGTAGGTCTTGGCGATCTTGCGATTTTTTCGTATATATATATATATATATATATATATATATATATAAAATCTCAAATAAAACTCCGAATACTATATTCGTTATATGGCCATTTAAGCGAAAAATCTCGCTTCCTCAGCAACGATAAAAAAAAATTGATTTTGATCGTTGTTTGTGGGAGTTTTATTTGATAATATATACATATTTGGCTCTGTAAATAGATAATAATACTATTTACAGCGAACCCTCCACCTGGATCATTTTTTATATTAATAAACTAATATTTATAGGATCTGGCTTTTGAGATTTTATCTACATGCTATTTCTTTTGGGGATTATATATATATATATATATATATAATGTGCACTCCCCGAACTATTACCAGTCACAATGAACGGATGTCCCCTCGAGGAGGCTTCGTGCCTTGAGTGAATATTGAGCCTCAAACTCACGCTCGACGTCAACTGAATCTCTTATATACGATCCATCGCTAAAAATGCAGATAAGATGATTGGCTGCCTGTACCGTTCCAGTAAGTACCTGACTCGTCATGCCATAGTTCTACCTTTTTATAAGAGTCAAAACCGGCCAAAAACGCAGTACTGACGTCATATTTGGGCGGGAGCTTCCCAGGCCTCACTCTCTCCAGTCGTGGTAGAATTAAAAAGCGTCTCCTTGTCGAGTCCTTGTCGAGTAAGACTTATTTTCCACCCTCCGATCTGTCTCTCACGGGCAACATGTGGTGAGTCTCTCACTGATCTATCGCTACTATCATGGAAAGTGCTTAGACGAACTGAATTCCTTGGTTCCACCAAGCTTGACCTTCACGGCGAGGACCCGTCATATCCTTTACGTAGAAGCAAACGACCCAAGTTCCCTGCGTATTCCATCGGCGAGAAGTAAATTTCACCCAAACAGCTTTTTTTCCCGCGAACCACTCAGTCAGTTAAGTGCCATACGTGATACACGCTTGGGCGATCATGTCTCGAAAGAGACATGACTGACTGGACAGAAGATTATCTCGCAGTAGGTTGCCATTGCTTTCTGCGGTAGACTGGTTGCCGACCAAGGCTATAGAACCCAATCTGTCCTGTTATTTAACCCATAACTGGAAGGAATAGACGGATTAATACTTTTCCCAAGGGTATTTGCGCGTAAGTGAATGCAATGAATTCAATTGGAATTCGAACTCGGCTCCCTGATTTCTCGTTCCGAGCCGATATCCAATGCACCACATACTCACCTTGGTGTATTTGGACATCAATATCTATTTTCTCAATTTCTGTCCGAATTTCTGGGGTGAGCAATTATCATTATCTACTCTGTATGATGGCGGATTTTTGTCCTCATCTTTGTTGATTTTATTACATTTCAGCATAGGTGCCCTCTGACCCTCCTCGGGTACATATTGAGTTTCTCGACAAAATCCAAAAGAGGATCTACAATGTAATCGGTCCTGACTTGGCAGCCCGCCTTCTGTCACTTTCTTACCAGCATGATGTGGCTTCCCTCTGTCTTTTCTACAAGTATTTTCATGGCAATTGCTTTGACAAGCTCTTTTCCCTGTTACCTCCACCACGTGTATCAACTCGTTCTACTAGATTGCCATCAAGGTCCCACCCTTTCACCGTATAAATAGTTAAATGTAACCGTCTCTTCTACTCTAACAGTTTCTTTTCTCGCACTTCCCGCTCGTGGAACTCACTTTCATTCGCTTGCTTTTCTGATAGCTATAATCTCCCAAAATTTAAATGCAACTTTTCTTCGGCATCCTCTGTGCCTTTTTTCTATCACTGTAACCCCCTGGTATTAATCCTCCGCTTCTCCCTCTAGCTATGGGTTAAATAGCAGAATAAATTAGGTTCTGTAAACTTGATTGACAACCGGTCTACCGCAGAAAGTAATGGCAACCTACTGCGGGAAAATGTTCTGCCCAGTCAGTCATGGCTCTTTCGAGACATGATTGCCTAAGCGTGTATCACGTATGGCACTTAACTGACCGAACAGAATTAACCATCTTTCTTAGAACTAAACTTAGCAATTGATTTAATATAGTAATAATGTCAATAGTGAATGTTAGCCTGGGGCTGTCTATTAGTGCACTCTCCTGGAGGTTAGCATCAGCCATACTGAGAGAAATGAGAAAGGGTTGTCTCAAATGATTGACAGGATTAAGCAGTTTTGTTTTGGGGGCATAAAAATTAAAAAGCCATTCCTTGCCACTGTTGGCAGCAAATTTTAGGTCACTTTTGAGATCAGCTACCAATTTGAACCGCCTAGATTTTGAAAGGCATATTTTGATTTTCAAAACATTTCCCAGATAGGGTATATCTTTATCAGACACCGCTACTACTCAGAAAATCTCAAATTATCCCTTTCGCAATCATTACGATCATTTAAAGAAATTATATTTTTTCATTTGCCACTGTCTATAATTTCTACTGAGAATCCAATGATGTGTTTTACGAAACAAAAAATGTACATTTTCCTAAATTTCTAATTCTGAGCATCAAGAAGAGACAGCTGAAGTTCCTGGGACACGCAAAGAAGAAGGAGGGCTTGGAGAATCTGATACTAACAGGCTAGATAGATGGAAAAAGAGACAGAGGAAAGCAACGAATAACATATTTGAAGGGCATAATCAGGTGGATGACGGAACGAGGATGACACGATGTAACATGTGAAGGTGTGCTCAGAGCCACCAGGGATAGGGAAAAGTGGAAGGCCATGATCGCCTACGTCCTGAATGGAAGAAGAATATATATGCCACCTGTTTATAAGAAATTATGTGGATATAAAATGGGGGATCAATTCTATATTATAAACAATATATAAACAGGTCCCTCATTTTGTGGCCATGCTAGTTTCTATGCACTGGGAGCAACAGATGAATTGTCGTCTAAATTACACATTGTTATGGGCGACTGATGGCCAAAAGGTTTTTTTTCTTTTGTCCTTCGCGTAGAATCCGTTTGTTCAATATCTTCGGCGCCACTGCTATGGGCCAGGTTAAGGCCCGAAAAGAACAACACGACCACTAGGGTCGAAATGACAAATATATACTAACAAGGGAATACAACACAAAATGTGGACGATGTTAGCATGGCTTTCAGTCTGGTTTGGAGATCGAGATCTCTCTCTCTCTCTCTCTCTCTCTCGTTACAGGTAACCCATAACACTAACATCTTATTTTGGTAAAACTCTGTTAAAATATCTTTCTTTTTTTTTTTTTTACCATTTCACCCCGAGCAAGGCATAAATGCCACTGATGAGCGGGGGGGGGGGCTACATAACTGTAAAAAGATTAATTAGAAAGCTGAGAATGCAGGTGCGATGACAGATACATAGGTGGAGAGAAAGGGAAGGTTATACGGGGGTTGGGGAGAGAGCTAGAGGCCAGTGGTTAGTAGATGAGTATTGACTTTGCATTTAAATTTCTGGAGGTTGTAGCCGTCAGGAAAGCAAGAATATGGGAGCGAGTTCCACAGGCGGGAAGTGCGAGAGAAGAAGCTGCAGGAGTAGAATTGTCGTCTGCATTTGGCTAACCTAACTGTGAATGGGTGGGACCTAGTTGCCAGTCTGGTTGCACGAGTAAACACCTGTTGAGGAGGCATCAGTGACTTAAGTTCGTCCGAGCAGAAGCCATGAAAGTATTTATAGAACAGACAAAGGGAGGCCACATTTCGTCGGTGGGGAAGTGGCTGTAGTCGAGCCGCCAGATCAGTACCTATCACATTACAGACTCTCTTTTGGAGCCTGTCGAGAACATTGAGGAGAACGGCAGGGGCGCCGGACCATAAATGGCAGCAGTACTCCATGCACGGACGGATGGTTGACTTGTATATATGCAGGATGGATTCAGGCGGAAAAAACATCCTGGATCGACTTAGTGACCCAACATTCTTAGCAATAGATTTAGCTATGGATTCAATATAGTGGTTTCATTTGAGGTCTGAGGAGAGGGTAAGGCCGAGGAGGCGTAGTGTGTTGCTCTCCGGGAGAATCGCTTGGTCCATGCTTATGGGAGGCAGGAGAGGTTGCCTGTGATGGTTGACAGACAACAGCTTGGTCTTAGACGCTCTGAAGTTGACAAGCCACTTCTTGCCCCAATTCACCACAGAGTGTAGATCCCGTTCAAGGTCAGCAGAGAGATTATGTCTGTCCGCCACGACAGGTTTCTTACTGGTGCGGGAGTATATTGTGGTGTCGTCTGCGTAGATGCCTACTTGGGAACTGATCTCATCTGAGAGGTCGTTGAAAAAAAATAAGGAAGAGCGTCGGTCCCAGGATAGAGCCCTGTGGGACACCAGCATTCGTGCTGTAGGATGAAGAGGCATGCCCATTCAAAACGACCTTCATTTTGCGGTTATTTAAAAAAGATTGGATTAGGTCAAGCAGACAACCGGTAATACCGTAACCCCGTAGCTTGCATAGGAGGCCAGAATGCCAAACCCTGTCAAAAGCCTTGGAGATGTCCAGAGCAACCGCGTGAGCCTCGTCAGACTCATCAAGGGCCTGGAGCATGTACTCCGTTACGGTTGTTAGCAAGTCGGCCGTGACCTGGCAAAGCGGAAGCCATATTGCCTGTCAGAGAAGAGTTTGTGGGCAGTAAGATGTTGAACTATTTCAGCATTGATTATGGCCTCGAATACTTTTCCGAATATCGGTAGAAGACTGATAGGACGATAGTTGGATGGGTCCGTGGTCGGAGTTGCCGAGAAGGCAAAGCTGCGAGACTTGACAGGCGTCAGGCGCAGAGGTGAAGCATATCTAGTAGTGAGGAATGACCCGAGGGAGTGCTTGGGAAGCGAGTGGGGAAGTCCACCACTTGCGTAAGGAATTGGGAAATAGCGAAGTTCATGGCGTGAATGCCCGCTGGATCAGTAACAGCGTTTTCAAGCCACTCAGAGTGATGGGCGTTGAGGTCTCCGAATACAAATATATGGGCAAATGGGTGATAGGAAATAGCCTTATCTATGTCGTCAGCAATGCTATCTAGTAGGGAGTAGTCAGGAGAGGAGGGAGAACGGTAAAGAAAGAATAGGTAACTAACCGAACTGAGGAGATACAGGCGGAGACATATGTATTGGTGGTCAGTAGATTCGAGTGAAGTCACCCTAGCTATGGGGGGTCGCTGACGTAGACATCCAGCCCATGCACGTGGACAGTGGAATCCTTCCTTAAGAGGGGAAGATAACCAGGGATGGAGAGGTCAGAGGAGGGAATAGCAGATTTGAGGTTAGTTTCGCGGAGCGCAAGGATGTCAGGGGACTTTTCATGCAGGAATGCTTCTCACGAGGAAAGTTAGTACGAATGCCCCGGATATTAGTGAAAGAAAGGTTAATGGGTTTAGGTGGTTTGATTTTAACTGATTTAGGGTCGTTTCTGATTTGTTTCGTCATATGTTTTTGTTTATAGAAAGGGACCTAGAGTAGAGGATACAGGCGGTCATTATCCACGATCTGTGCTGGAAGGGAAACTGGCTAGGGCTGCAACAAGGTGTGGCCTCAGGGTTGCCCACCGAAAGCGCTTGCAGGGACACCTATCCATGCGTGACATGGCACTACAAGAACCCCGATATTATACAACTGTTGATCAGAGCAGCCGCTCTTGACGCTACGCAAGAGTTAGGGCTCCTAACTACCAGTCGGAAGCAGCAACCAGGAAACTGCCAACCCGGTACCCTCACTGTGATGAGCCGTTGCCACCAACCGGCCAGATCGTAGGAAAATCACGGAAGTACCAATACCAAGGTCTGAAGCGAGAGAAGAGAAAGCCGGAAATCACATCCTAAACAAGGGGCAAGCCTCTACTCCAGTTCAATAGACGTGGGAGGAGTATGGACCGAGCGATAGTGTGATCTATCTACTCCTATTTAAAAAAAAAAAATTCCAAGGATGGTGAGTTAACTAAGTTTTAACTTAAAGTCCAATTGGAACATAAACGCCGAAAAAGATTCGTAAAAAAATAAATAAATAAATAAATAAGAAACGATTACACATACCACACAGGTTAACCCAGGAAATTTGAATTAAGAAATTTATATCTTCAACTTTTGTCTTTTCCCGAAAATTTAGATCTGGCTAAGCTGCCTGTTCGTGTACAAAGCAAACGAACGAATTTGAATTTGAAGAACAGACCATCTACGAAACTTAGAGATTTCACAGGGTTGGGGGGTGGGGTCGGTCAACTGTCCAGTAACGGTCACTATCTTGGGAGGAATGATAAATAAATAAATAAATAAAGAGAACCTCAGAACAGTAAAGCTAATTTTTCCCCCCCAATTGGAGCATAAACGCCGAAAAAGATTAGTAAAAAAAAAAAAAATACATAAATAAGAAACGATTACACATACCACAGAGGTTAACCCGGGAATTTTGAATTAAGAAATTTATATCTTCAACTCTTGTCTTTTCCCAAAAATTTAGGTCTAAGCTGCCTGTCCGTGTACAAATTAAAATACGAAAGAGTAAATTGATTAAATAAAATTATTGTCTTCAACCATACCTTCAGATGACTTCGGAATTTCTTGAGTCTCTTTTGGACGGTCTCCTTGTTTAAGTTGATGAATGCTGCCATAATCCTTGCCTTCAGTTTGTCATTGGTGTCACAGGGAGTTTTGTTTCTCATTAGATATGTTGCTGCATAATGACCGAGGTGGTTAAAAAGTTTGTATGCAGCAAATGGTGCATGTATTTGTACCTATATTCTAAGACTTAGCTCTAGATCTTATACATTGTTTATCTTCTTCTTCTATATGCCTACGTCCTTTCAGGACGTAGGTGATCATGGCTTTCCACGTCTCCCTATCCATGGTGGCTCTTAGCACACCTTCTCCTCTTACACCACACAAACTCCGCTCTGCCATCCACTAGCTCAAGCCCATAAACCTAGAATATAAATGTATAGAAACTAGCATGGCCACAAAATGAGGGATCAGTTTATATATTGATTATAATATAGATATAACCCCCCACTTTATATCCACATCATAGCTTCTTATAAACAGTTGGCATATATCTTCTTCTATATGCCCTATCCTTTCAGGATGTAAGCGATCATGGCTTTCCACGTCTCCCTGTCCCTGGTGGCTCTTAGCACGCTTTCTCCTGTTACACCAACAAAACCCGCTCTGCCATCCATTTTCTCAAGATTTATAAATCTAGAATATAAATGGATAGAAATTAACATGGCCACAAAATGAGGGATCAGTTTATATATTGATTATAATACAGAACTGATCCCCCACTTATATCCAAATTATAATTTCTTATAAACGGCATATATCTTCTTTTATGTGCCATGTCCTTTCAGGACGTAGGCGATCATGGCTTTCCACGTCTCCCTATCCCTGGTGGCTCTTAATGTTTTCTCCTGTTACTCCACGCAACCCCCGTTCCGTCATCCACCTGGTCAGGTTCTTCAAATATGTTATCCGCTGCCTTCCTCTGTCTCTATTCGCTTCTATCTGACCTGTCAGTATCAGGTTCTCCAAGCCCTCCTTTCTCGTTGCATGTCCAAGGAACTTCAGTTGTCTCTTCCTGAGGCTCACTATTAGTTTTCTTTTCAATGCCATTCTTTCCAAAACCACATCGTTGCTCACATGTTCGGTCCATGATATCCGCAGCATCCTTCTGTAAAACCACATTTCCGCTGCTTCAAGTTTTTCCTTCATTTTTGATGATATTTCCAGCATTCACTGCCGTGTTGAAGAACTGACACCACATAACAATCTAGCACACTCTTCTTTGTTTCTAGTGAAATTTTCTTGTGTATTTTACCCAGCTTCTGGAACGCATCCTTCGCTATGCAAATTCGCATTCGGATCTCTGTGTCGCACTTTCCATCTCCTGTTATAACACTTCCTAGGTATTTAGATTTTTGTACCTGCTTGATCTTAGTATCTTCCAACTGTATTTGGCATTTTGGGTTGCTCTTTTTGTTGATGGCCATGCATTCAGTTTTCTTGTTGTTTATTTGTAGTCCTTTTTTGTCACTCTCTTCTGCTGTCTTCGTAGGAGGTCCTGTAGTTTATAGGGTTCTTAAATTCTGCCTTCATTTTAAATTGTTGTGTAATATTTTTTCACCCCCTGAAACAATTATTTATTAATTTCAAGAAAATGGCATAAAAAATCTTTATTTCCACCAACCAAGAAAAAAAAATCACTTGATTTAAAGTGTGGTTGCTTACATTAGCTAAAACTTCTGCCTTTCAATGTAAAAGACAATTGCCTCTCTTTTTGAAATCACTGATCTTTACTCTTTCTTCTTCAATTAAAAGAAAAGAAAGAAAGAACAAAATTGTTTTAGGTCAGCATCTAAGCAGTCAATAAAATAAATTAGTATCTTATCTGATAATTGTCGTTCGAAAATGCTTAATTGCCAAAATAATTATCATTAGCTAACAAAGATTTCGCAAATAAACACCAATAATTAGAAAAGGACAATTTCACAAGGAAACTTCTTTCTCTTGCTTTTTATGATAGCACATTCGTACATTGCATTAAGTTTGACTCTATAAACAGATTATGTGTATAAAAAAAGAAGCTATCCTCTCTATTATAATAATGACTGTTGCATATATATATATATATATATATATATATATATATATATATATATAGGGGTTCTTGACCAAATCCACCGGAGAGTCTGTACTGTGATCGATCCCGACTTGGCTGCTAGTATACAGTCGCTTTCTCACCGACGCAATGTGGCTTCCCTGTGTTTCTTCTACAAATACATTCACGGCTTCTTAGCTCACTAGTACCCCAGTATTTATAAATTTCCTCGGGCCACAAGATTAGCAACTAGGTCCCACCCTTTTACTGTGAAACCGATAAATTGTAATTGCAAATTCTACTTCATCAGTTTCATTTCTCGCACTTCCCGCCTGTGGAATTCCCTTCCGCATACTTGCTTCCCCGACGGCTACATTCTTCAAGAATTCAAATGTAAAGTCAGTAGTCCCCTTCTGTCTCACTAACTTACATCCTCTGTCATGATTTTTTCTCTGTCTACTCCACTCATCAGTATTCTCTTCTTTCTCATACTCTCTTTCTGACACCCTCTGTAGCCTGTCACTCTTTCTCATAACATTCTTCCTATGTAACCCCCTGCACAACAGTGGCAGTAAAATGCCTTGCATGAGGCCACACGATTATATGATATATATATATAATTTACATTTTGGTTGTTCCTAAAACCGACAGGCGTAAATTACATTTATCGCTACCACCTCGTGTGGTATTGAGCAGTTTTTAATTATTTTGGCGTATCTTCAGAAGTTTATAACTACAAATTCCCTCTGTGTGTGTGTGTATATATATATATATATATATATATATATATATATATATATAAACTTATTCATAAATGGAACTTTGTGTGTGTGTCCGTTACTTATAAACACCGAAACGGCCAAACCGATTTCCTTTAAAATTTACACAGTTGTACTATAAATGTCAGCGTGTGTTCTTAGCTATGTTTTGTGTTGAGGAGCCCCGATTAATATCGAAAATCGATAAAAAATCGGGTTATAGAACGAGTGGTCCAATTTTAATTAAATTTGATACACTCATAGACAAAGACATAAGAAACGATATTCAAAAGTTTCAATGTTGCAGTATTTACAATAGTGCAGAAAATCGATAATATATATATATAAGGCAAGATTGTGTGTGTGTGTCTGTATGTGTTTATCTGCCTGTATGTCTGTATTTTTTTTCAGCCCTTTTATTTTTGCTTTTGCTTCGGGTTTGGCTCTATGTATAATTGTAGTTCTTAGTCTCAGCCATGATACCATTTACTCAGAGGACTTATTTAGCCTTCAAAATGCAGTTTACAACGAAAAAAACTTATTTGACATCGATACAAGGAAATCAAAATTTGACTTACATCCATTCATTTTTCTTTCAGGCAACGGTTTTGCTTTAACTGGAAACAACTATTGCTTTTTAGTCTTTCGTGCCAACGTCTAAAGAGTCTGAGCTCCAGGACCATGGATTAGTTTTAAAGCTTTCATTACACCCGAGCAACGCCGGGCTATACTGCTAGTATATATATATACGTGTGTGTGTGTATACATTTATATCAAAAAGGAATCAGATTGATGGTAGAATTCCAAAGGAAATCTTATTAATATTGTTTAAAATTGAATAATAAATATGAGCATAACATAATAACGCACTGTTAAAGACAAGCGACAAGAGATTTCATAACTGGTAGTCAAGTTTAATAACTGGGAGTAAAGAGAATATACTGGGCCGATGCCGCCTTGCTATTTTCTCTCTCTCTCTCTCTCTCTCTCTCTCTCTCTCTCTCTCTCTCAGCATGATAGGAGGGAAATATATAGGGTAGGTATGGATGGAATAAAATTCCCTATCCAAAGAAACACTATTCTTAAAAAAAAAATACTCAATGCTAAGTAGAAAGATTAATTTAGAATTTATAACATAAATGTTATAATAACACTTCAAAGTGGCTATTTTGTTCCGACACTATCTTATCTTGATAAGATAGTGTCGGAACAAAAGGACTACTTGATAAGACACAGACAAGTGTCGAAACAAGATGGCTACTTTTGTAGTTATATATATATATATACACACACACACACAAATACACTACGGTTTTTATTATAAAAGAGGATTCAGAAAAATTGTGGAAGGTCTTCTAAGCCATATAATGCTTTTACGAGCAATTTTTAAATTTTGATAAAAGTTCTCTTAATATAATTGTCCAATTTCTACGGATGTTATTCTTCCATTTGGTATTGATGACAAAACCTTTTCTATAATATTTACTGTTTGTAAAGATGTACGATCACCAAAGTTAAGCAATGTTGAGCCTGGTCATTACCTAGATGGCTGACCACTTGGAAATACCAGGTGCTGTAAGCTTGGATGTGTGAGTGATATAATCGGTAACGGCTCGCAATTATTGATCATAGACCCAATTTGTAATTTTGCTGGGTTCATTGTACTGACTAATGCACAAATACCATTGAGAAGGGTATGAATCCATTACTTCCGCCCCAGCTATGGGTTAATTAGTAAAATATATCCCTAAGCCAGTATTAGAGTCTCGTCTGCGGAATAACAGCCAGAAGCCCAACCCTACCTTACGCAGTGCCTACGTGAAATTTTTGGCCGGTGCTTACGTGCTTGGAGTTCCCGCATTGAATAATCGAGCTTGTGTCACGTTCGGCCTCAGTGAGAGATTTCTGGTAAATACCCAGAGCTCCGAGAGTATTCTGATGAAGTGTTCATTAGAATAGCGTTGGAGTCAGTCAAGAAAAAATATTATTAGTACCGTTAGTAGCGACTTCTAACAGTGAGTGAGCTAGTATGTTTCTACCATGGATTGCGATAAGCTAACATTTGCCTCGGTATAGTAACTACCAATGTTGTGGAGTGAGCAGCCTTGGTC
Organism: Ascarosepion bandense; assembly: GCA_037127315.1. Taxonomy (NCBI): domain Eukaryota; kingdom Metazoa; phylum Mollusca; class Cephalopoda; order Sepiida; family Sepiidae; genus Ascarosepion; species Ascarosepion bandense. The sequence goes on from JBBBDQ010002221.1 coordinate 1,192,934, forward strand.
AAATGCAAACTAAGTAACAGAACTGACCAACAAACAGAATTGACAAAGTTTGCAATTAGCAATAACAAAAAAAAGAGAAAAGAAAGGAGTTGAGTAAGAAATACTATAATGCAAACAAGCAATTTATTTACACAAGGTAAACCAATAACAATAACACAAAACAACAATAATAAGGCAAATAAAGCAAATTAATAGTAACTAGCAGTATAGCCCGGCGTTACTCGGATGTAGTGAAAGCTTTAAAACTAATCCATGGTCCTGGAGCTCAGACTCTTTGGACGTTGGCGTGAAAGACTAAAAAGCAATAGTTGTTTCCAGTTAAAGCAAAACCGTAGACTGAAAGAAAAATGAATGGATGTAAGTCAAATTTTGATTTCCTGGTATCGATATCAAATAAGCTTTTTCGTCGTAAACTGAATTTTGAAGGCTAAATAAGTCCTCTGAGTAAATGGTATAATGGCTGAGACTAAGAACTACAATTATACCTACTTAGAGCCAAACCCGAAGCAAAAACTAAAATAAAAAGGCTGAAAAAAATGCAGACATGCAGGCAGATAAACAGACGCACAAAAACATCTTGCCTTTTATATTTATATATATATATTATCGATTTCTGCACTATTGTAAGAACTACAACCTTGAAACTTATGAATATAGTTTCTTATGTCTTTGTCTATGAGTGTATCAAATTTGATTAAAATCGGACCACTACTTCTATAACCCTATTTTTTTCGATTATCGATTTTCCATATTTATAGGGGGTACCTCGACACAAAACCAAGCTAAGAACACTCGCAGACGCTTATAGTACAACTGTGTAAATTTTCTAGAAAATCAGTTCAGTCGTTTCGGAGCCTATAGGTAACGGACACACACACACACACAGTTCAATTTATAAATAAGTTTAAATTATATTAGATAAGGCAAATCGACAGTAATAACGCAAAGCAACAATAATAAGGCAAATGAAGCAAATTAAGTCATAAGGCAAATCAGCAGAAATAAGGCAAACCAACAGTAATAAGGCAAATCAGCAGAAATAAGGCAAATTACCATAATAAGGTAAATCAACAGTAATATAGCAAAAATTCACAAACTAAGAATTGGGGTTGACAAACAAAAGCAAGTTAAGACAAGCGAATGTAACATTCTGACTTCAAGACAAGACTGACCGAAACCAAGTCAGATGAAACTGCAAGCCGACACCTTGTATTAACTAAGAAACAAAAATCTGTGCGCTTCTGCCTATAAAAGAAAAGAGTAAAGTGTTTTGCAGTCATTCCAACACTGTTTGAAACCAACAGATATAAATATTTCTTGTTGAAACAATTCGCATTATAATGCTGTGCTACAGTTATAAACATAATAAAACTATTTTTACTTGAGTTCACATTAAAATGCAATATTCAAGAGACGATCACCCAAGAATTTGCAAAATTTCCTCTGGGCAACACACACAAGTAACGTAACGAAATCTTTCATTTTAGATTTTTAAAGCTATGGGTGCGCTCACAACGCTATTTATCATTTTGGTGTTAAATAACAACATTTAGGATAACATACAATCTATATTTATAATTAAAATTCATTATTATTGTGGTGTTAAATAACAACATTTAATATTACATGCCAACTTTATTTTTCAGAACCATACATTATACATTTTTTATGCTGTTAAGCAAGAAAACCATAAAACATTTATTTCTCATTACAGAATAAAAAGCATAAGACACCCACATATATATTAAAATCCTACAAAATGACTATGAACATTATCATCTGATACAAATGGCTCATCATAAACTTTGTCATTTACAGTTTCATTATATTGGTCCCAGTCGGTGGTCTTAGAAAAGGCGTTCCATTAAGACTGTTTGAAGTTAGCAGTAAATAAAACCGTGTTATTAGTGAGTTTTTATTGATTTCACAATCGGATCATGTTATTTGAGTCGTGGCAATTATGTGTGAAAAATAATATCACCCTAATGTCTGCCATGGCTTCAGCATCACACCTCTACTCAATGGTCAAAACCGCATAATTGCTCCTTGATCTCACCAATATGCTTTATTAACTCATCCTTCAGCTGTTGAATTGTTTTTGGTTTGTTGGCATAGACCTTACTTTTGAGATGACCCCAAAGGAAAAAATCTGAAGGCATCAAGTCGCATGATCGTGATAGCCAACTGACATCACCATTTCGAGAGATGATGCAACTTAGGAATTTCTCTTGTTTGAATATCCATTTTTGTAATTGGCTTCGATAACTTTAAGATGTTGTTTGATTCTTTATTTTTCTATGGTTGAAATTTCCAAAGACCGAAGTTATTACTTCTGAAATAAATTGAAAAAAATGATTAGACACTTCAACTTAATTCAAAATGACGATGAACATTATCATCTGATGCAAAGGGCTCATCATAAACTTTGTCATTTACAGTTTCATTATATCGGTCCCAGTCGGTGATCTTAGAAAAGGCGTTCCATTAAGACGGTTTGAAGTTAGCAGTAAATAAAACCGTGTTATTAGTGAGTTTTTATTGATTTCACAATTGGATCATGTTACTTGAGTCATGGCAATTGTGTGTGAAAAATAATATCACCCTAATGTCTGCCAAGACTTCGTTGACACTCCTCCATTCGATGGTCTAAATTTTTTATGGCGTCTCTACATAGTTGCTCCTTGATCTCACCAATATGCCTTGTGGTGATACCGAGCAAAAGCGATGGACCGGATGTTTGCGCTTTCACGACCAAAAAGCAAATGACCAAAAGTCGTCGGTGCGCCGCTGGCTTCGCGCAGATGTTCCGGTTGAAAACTAAATATTAATTAAATATTAAATTTCCAGTTCGCAAGCCTACGAATTTTATTTTTCAGCCAATGAGAAGCCCAGAACCAAATACAAGTGTGAAATCCTAAATGAGCTGCTGTGATCCAAAAAGAAGATATAAAAAGCGGATACAGAAAGCATCGCGAGGCAGACCGACTCGAGGAGAAGAGAGTAATTAGTATCTCCCTTGGCCGAAGTCAAGTGGCTTACTACGCTCGCCTCCCTTACCTTTTTCCTTCTTCCCTGCCTCAAAAACTACTTACTGACCTAAGGAGCGAATACATCAAAGACATTCCTTACTTACACGCTCCCAAATTCCTAGGCATTAATTCTCTTTCAGCATTTTATTGCCATGAACATTTTAACCTCCGTTGGACCTATACTTCAAGTTATTACTTTTATTGTAAAAACATTGATATGTGTATATATAAAGTGTTATTTTTCTACTCAAATTGCCTTTCTTGATTTGTAATCATTTTATGACTTATAGTGGGCTATCTATAACAAGACCACATTCTGTTAACCTGCAACAGTATACAACTACCCTTCACTTGAATGAACACCCACTAACAAACAGGAAAAGAATAGATAAGCAACCCCCTATAGCGTTATTACCTCATCCTTCAGCTGTTGAATTGTTTTTGGTTTGTTGGCATAGAACTTACTTTTGAGATGATCCCCAAAGGAAGAAAGAAATCTAAAGGTGTCAAGTGGCACGATCGTCGTGGCTAATTGATATCGCTGTTTTGAGATACGATGCGACCTGGGAACTTGCCTTGTTTGAACGTCCATTTTCGTAATAGGCTTCTATAACACGTTGATCGATTGTTAATCTTTCCATAGTTGAAATTTTCAAAGACTGAACTTGTTAAATAAAATTATTAGACACTTAAAATTAATTCACTCTTAAAATCGGTCCAAGTTATTGGAGCACCCTATACTATAGATATCGGATAAAATTACAAAATTTTACCTAGATTTTGAGAGTCTCGTCTTATCTATAGGTTGCCAAATACGGTAATTAATATTCCAGTCAGCGGATATAAATAAATATACTGTTTAATAATAAAAACAAAGCCTCTACACAAATATGAGTATCCATTAAAAAACGTTTAAAGAAATAAATAAATAAATAAATAATTCATTGTAGTATATATTTTTATGGTCTTAAGCAACAAACATTTAAGATTCTATAAAATCTTTATTTCTTGATACAGAATAAAGAAAACACACACACAACACCCACATGCATAATAAAAAAAATGTCTGTGATTCTTCTTCTATGTGCCCTGTCCCTTCAGGACGTAGGCGATCATGGTTTCCACGTCTCCCTATCCCTGGTGGCTCTTAGCACGCCTTCTTCTGTTACACTATGCAATCCTCGTTCTGTCATCCACCTGATCAGGTCCTTCAAATATGTTATCCGCTGCTTTCCTCTGTCTCTTTTTCCCTCTATCTGGCCTGTTAGTATCAGATTCTCCAAGCCCTCCTTCCTCATTGCTTGTCTCAGGAACTTCAGCTGTCTCTTCCTGATGCTCAGTATTAATTTCTTTTTTTGTTTCCATCATTTCCAAGACCTCATCATTGCTCACATACTCGATCCATGATATTCGCAGCATCCTTCTGTAGAACCACATTTCAGTTGCTTCAAGTTTTTCCTTCGTCGTTGATGATATTGTCCAGCATTCACTGCCGTATTGAAGAATTTGCACTAAATAGCAATCTAGCACACTCTTCTTTGTTCCTAGTGAAATTTTCTTGTGTATTTTACTCAACTTCTGGAACGCGTTCTTCGCTATGCAAATTCGCTGCCATATTGAAGGACAGACAGCACGTAGCAATCCAGTACTCTCTTCCTAGTTTCTAGTGAAATTGTCCTGTTTCTTAATACTTTACTCAACTTCTGGAATGCTTCTTTCGCCATGACAATACGCCTTTGGGTCTCTGTGTCGCATTTTCCGTCTTCTGTTAGAACACCTCCCAAAGAACATATCTTCTGTTTACTGGGTATGAAATGCTAGGTTTTGCTAAGATTTGTGGTTCCGTTTTGTTAGAATCGCAGGTAAGGGAAAGAAATAAATTCTTTGTTTCACTGTTTGTCTGTGATTATCACCGGCTCATAAAAATGCTTATCATAAACATTGTCCTTCAGAGTTTCTTAATATCGTTCATAGTTGGTTTTCTTATACTACAGATATCAGATAAAATGACAAAAATTTACCTAGATTTTTGTCTTATCTGTACATTACCTTATACATGGAGCTATACAGTGTATATATTCGTCACCCACATACAAGCCTGTTTTGCTGTATCATAGCTCATCAGTGTGGCTAGACATCCACTTGCTTCTGGCTGGGATCGAAAGTCGACTGATTCAGTGTCAGTCGGAGTCTCTAACTCCTAAGCCATAGGCGTATGGAATCAGAGAAGATAAAATTTGAGCGTGTTGTACATAAGCGGGGTATACACACGCCAGTCACCGAAAGAACTCAATTCATTACTGAAGAGTAATACATAAACTGGTCATTTTTTTTTTTTGTTTAATTTCATTCAACTTTTACATTAGAACATGTAACTTACTACATGATGTGCGTTGTGATGCAGTGGATATTGACTCGGAACGAGAAATCGAGGAGCCAAGTTCGAATTCCAGTTGAATTCCTTGCATCCGCTTACACGCAAATATCCCTGGGAAAGGTATCAATCCGTCTCTTCCCTCTAGTTATGGGTTAAATAACAGGACAGAAGCTTTTCCAATGAAATAATGTTTTAGTTTGATCCATTTTTTTTTTATTTTACCATTTAAAGGAGATTTTTGGTATCGGGGGTGTGTAAAAATGGTGATTTAAAATTCTTCAAGAAAATCTGCTTATGAATATTATAAACATTAAAGCGGTAACAAAAAATTAAAATAAACATTAAACGGTACGAAAATTAATTTCTCGAAATTTCATAAATCAGAGTTAAAAAATGTGTGTGTGTGTGTGTGTCACGTCGTTTAAAAATTGTAGTTCTGCTATATTTTTAATTTAAAGTAAGTAATGTTTGTTTCGAATGAGATTAATTAAACTTTAAATCAGCTAATATTCCTCAATCACAGTTTCAAAATAGTCTATCTTAATTTTTGAATAGTTTTTAATAAAGAGATTTAGTGCGATGACTGACAGCTAAAAATGGCGCTAAAATTAGCCATTTCAAAATAAAACCTCCTTCCAGTCAATTTCAAAATTAGTTTTGAAACACAGCAAATTACTTTGCTTACTGGAGATATTAGATTTAATCTATTACCTTGAAATTAAAACTAAAATAAAAAGCTTAGTTATTTTCAAACTTCATTTTTTATAACTTAAGTATCGCGTTTCTGAGGAGGTACCTATAAAAGAAAGTTTGTTTTTTTTTTGTTATGTTTCGTGAACTTTTTTTCATCATGTCTGCTCTTAACTGACTGAAATATTGCCCCCTGTTTTAAATGTATTTTTTGGACATTGCAATTTTATTCTTCGTTCTTCTACATTAAAAAATATATATATTATAAAATAACTTTAATCCAAACGGAAAAGTTTAACACCACTTCCTATTCCATTCTTTAACCCCTTCCCCTTGTAAAGCCAGACAAAGCCGAATTTTCCAATTTTTTCACTTACGACTCTATCTAAAAGTAAAATTTAAAAATAGGCGTTGATTGATAACCGATTTTTTGTGACGTAAATTTTTTAATTCTTAACCTTCATTTTTATTTCTTTTTCATTTCATTTTGAAAATGTGGTAGTTGCCGATGAGATGTGAAATCTCTTTTTGGGATTTCATGTTGAAATGATCATTCAACAGTTTTGAACATTGAAATTTATTTTATAAATATATATATACAGTCGTGTGCAAAAGTATTAGGACAAGAACTATTTTATCTTTTATGAGGCATATTGACAGAAAATAAACAATTTAATTAAAGTAATTTTATTTGATTTACTCAACAAATGCTTTAACAAGAAAAAAATACTTGCTACAAAATAAATTTAATATTTAGTATAATAGCCTTTTGCTTTGATCACAGACTTCATTCTGTCAGGCATTGACATCACAAGCTTCTTCAATGTATCTAGTGGTATCTCCTGCCAAGCAGCTTGTATTTGTTCCCAAAGTGTGTCTTGCAAAGTAACATTAGATTTATCAATTCGAGAGGGGGGAATAAGAAAAAAGTCAGTCATATCCAAGGATAATAGAATAATAAGTAGTTTCAAAATAATTTGTTTAATAGAAAATAGGAAAAATTAAATATAACTTCTTTTTAATTCATTTCTTTTGCACCTAATTTTAAATAATCAATATTTATTAGCAATTTACTTGGCTTTTCACCCTGTATTTGAATTTCGGTGAGGTTTTTAGGAAAATTGCCCCTGTCCTAATACTTTTGCACACTACCGGTAGTGTGCAAAAGTGTTAGGACAAGAGTGATTTTAAACTTTATTTTGATGCCTCATAAAAGATAAAATAGTTCTTGTCCTAATACTTTTGTACAGTGCTATATATATAGCAGACAGATTTTAGTCAACAATTCAATAATACACACAGTAAAAAGATCCTTCAGATATTAGAGGCCATCTACATTGAATCCAAACAACCACACTTAATAAAATCACATTTAAATCTGCTCATATTACATTATATTGCATTTAAATATATGGTTCTGTTATCATTTCGAGCTCTCACGCGGTGTGACGTCATAGAACCGCATTACAAATTTACGAACTGCGTTTGCTATTTAGTAACTGTTATTGTTGCTTAGCAAAGTTTTATGTCAACACAAAATAAAATCGTCTTTGATGGTGGATGTTTTTATGTTAACATCCTTGTAACCTCTCTGAAGATGGCTCATGTGAGCCGAAAGCTTAGAACCAACTTAATAAGAAATTATTCAAATGTTAGAGAATTTTTGTCTTTATTTTCACCTGAAATTAAAGCCAAAATACGATGTTTAGAACGGCTCATGATTAAACATAATAGACATTCATTATCTCTTACATTTAACAGTATATGTTTAAGATATATTTATAGCTTCAAGTTCTCAAATGCATATGTAAATATAAAACTACAAAACAGAACATTTAGATCAACATCAAGTGTCTGTTTAATGCCTAAACACACTCTTCAGGACATGTTAGAAAATACCTCCACACACACACGCACATACATGTATGCGTACGTGTGCTTGTGTGTGAATAATAATCCTATGTTACTGAAAGAATGGGGTTATTATATTCTTCACCACAGACAATGCTTCTTTTCATTTTTGAATGTATTTAAATAGTAAAATTACATGCCCAATCCATTAGCAAAATCATCAACAATACATAATGCAGTTACAGATAATGGCTTTGTTCTGTTTGAAATGTTTGTAGTAAATCCTAAACACTGACAATCCTATTCTTTTCAATTTTCAATACATTCTTCTGCTAAAAACATCAGTAATGCATTTCTGTATATATACTTTTAGTATTTGCTATGTCACTATATATGTAATCATTAGACGGAATGAAAGTTTGGATGGATTTGTTTAATAAATCCTATCAGTGATAAGACAGCTTACATAAATGGCTAGTAAATAATTTGCAATGCATTCCTATAGTAAAATCATTTCCAATGAATTTCTAGATATGCTTTTAGTATTTGCTATGTCACTATATATGTAATCATTAGAGGGAATGAAAGTTTGGATGGATTTGTTTAATAAATCCTATCAGTGATAAGACAGCTTACATAAATGGCTAGTAAATAATTTGCAATGCATTCCTATAGTAAAATCATTTCCAATGAATTTCTAGATATGCTTTTAGTATTTGCTATGTCACTATATATGTAATCATTAGAAGGAATGAAAGTTTGGATGGATTTGTTTAATAAATCCTATCAGTGATAAGACAGCTTACATAAATGGCTAGTAAATAATTTGCAATGCATTCCTATAGTAAAATCATTTCCAATGAATTTCTAGATATGCTTTTAGTATTTGCTATGTCACTATATATGTAATGATTTGAGTGATAAATTTTGGATGGATTTGATAAAAAAGAGTTAATGAGTCATTAGTTTTATAAGTTCCAAAAATTCACCCTCAAGGATACAAGGCCTAGTGGTTGAAAGCATTGATTGTATCCAGTGACTTTACTGAAAAAATGAACTAAAACTAGTGAGTTTAGTTACAGTTTAAACAAAGCGACAATTTATGCATCACACAGTAGAGATGAACTGAGGGTTTTATGTAGACATCGAAAATGTTTTTCTCTAAAATTTAATCAATTGCAACAGTTCATTAATGACTTATGCTCTAATATAACTTAAAAACTAAAAACTATTTTACTAAAACAAATGATTCACAAAATACTTATTTGGTTTTCTTAACTACAGTATACCTTAGTGTACCATAATTATTTAATCCTAATTCTAACGTAAACATTCCAGCCTCTTTACTAATGAGGTAGTGTAAAGTCAAATATTTAAAAAATCTGAAATCCAACCTGCTGTAAAAATTGTCTACCCTTTTAAATAATGTATGTTCCCACCCAGACAAAATTAAAGTGTCATACCTTGACATCAGGATACTCTGTTGCCTTTCATAACCCAAATCTTCAACCTAATTCTCATTTTGGATTGAACAATATTGACACACCTACAAGCATATTCTCTAATTACCACCCCCTAATTTTCAAAATAACCATAGATTTTTCTAATATTTTCCAAATA
>JBBBDQ010002221.1:1205000-1215000 GCA_037127315.1 Ascarosepion bandense
TAACGTGGGTGGATTATTGTGTGGGTTGGATACACCAATAATAATGAACTTTATAGTGAGAACCATATTATAAATGCAATTGTATTACTCTCATCTATTTGTATGTGTCTCATATCGTTCCCACTTCTTTCTAAATGAAAAGAACTAATTTGCATCTTAAGCTTGAAAAATCAAATTTCAAAATTTTTTTTATTCACAACTTAGTCTTTTTTAATCTTTGTGAATAAGGGAGTCTTACTTTTTAATGTTTTTTTATCACTGCCTAGCAATACTTATTAAGTTATATTTTTACCTAAACAACCCCAGCATTTCGATCATTGCTTGGGAAATCATTGTAGGAAGCAACGTATAAATGGAAGTAAACATTTTAAATATTTTGAAAATACTATGTGTTAGGAGGTGTCTATTGAACTTACATTTAAACTCCTGGAAATTGTAGCTGTTGGGGAAGCAAGTATGTAGAAGGGAATTCCACAAGCGGGAAGCGCGAAAACAGAAGCTGTTGGAGTAGAAATTGCGGTTACATTTTATCGGTTTCACTGTAAAAGGGTGGGACCTAAACAACTCCTATGTCACTATCTGGAAGAACATTAATGGTGTTTTTCTTTTTGTTTTTTGTTTTGTTTTTTAGTCTTTTACCTGATGTAGAAGAAATGGTGATCAGCAAGACCGTTCTCCCAGTGCACTTTGGTGTGGTTGACCTCTGCGATCGCCCCAAAAGTGGGTGACTCGGACATGCTATTTCTAATTGTGGGGTCTACGTCCGCGCTCATTCTTTGAATGTGCGTTGTGGTGCAGTGGATATCGACTCAGAACGACAAATCAGGGAGCCGAGTTCGAATTCCAGTTGAATTCTTTGCATTCACATACACACAAATACCCTTGGGAAAGGTATTAATTCGTCTCTTCCCTCCACTTATGGGTTAAATAACAAGACAGATTGGGTTCTATAGCTTTGGCTGGCAACCAGTCTACCGCGGAAAGCAATGGCAACCTACTCCGGGACAATCTTCTGCCCAGTCAGTCATGTCTCTTTCGAGACATGATCACTCAAGCGTGCATCACGTATGGCACTTAACTGACTGACTGAACTGTCATAAGGTGGGGGATCGGGTTTCTATTGTTATGAAGTAATAAACTGATCCCCACTAATTACTAAGTAATAATATAATACATACTCTTTTCCCTCTAGCTATGAGTCAAATAACAGGACAGATTGGGTTCTATAACCTTGGTCGGCAACCAATCTACCGCAGAAAGCAATGGCAATCTAATGCGGGATAATTTTCTGCCCAGTCAGTCATGTCTCTTAATTGGCTGATATGGAATAAATGTTGATTATTGTTATATCCATACCAGCAATGTCAGTTATTGTTCATTCCTGCTGAATTAATGCTTCTTTGCTTGATCCAAGGATTGAACATATGGCTACTAGATGACAGTAAAATGTGTAACCAACTTTTATATGCCACCATCCTGATGATCACTAGATGCTATGTGGTTGAAACGTTGTTTCTATAATAACATCTTTATTCTTACGTCGCCCCCTGCTCATCAGTGGCGTTACCGCCTTGCTCGGGGTGATATGATTTTTAAAAAAATAAATAAATAAAGATTAGAACAAGAGTCCAAAATAAGGTAGGAATATTGACAATTACTCCGCTCGGAAATGAAAAACTGAATTTAATGTCTTGTGCTTGTGTGTGTGTGTTCTGAGGCAGCAATTATATTTGCCTAATTTTATTGGCCTTACACTTTCGGCAGACCTCAAATGGAATAACTATATTGAATCCATTGCCAAATCTGCTGCTATGAAAGTGGGCTCCCTGTGCAGGGCCCGGAAATTTTTCCCACCTGAATCTATTCTGCGCATATACAAATCTACCATCCGCCCGTGTATTGAATATTGCTGCCATATCTGGTCGGGTGCCCCTGCTGCTCTCCTTGGGCTTCTTGACAAAATACAAAGGAGGATCCGTAACGTGGTTGATACTGACTTGGCAGACCGGCTGCAGCCGCTCTCTCACCGGCGTGATGTGGCTTCCCTGTGCCTCTTCTACAAGTACTTTCATGGCTTCTGCTCCGATGAGCTTAGATCACTGGTGCCGCCTAAGCACGAATTTACACGAGATATTAGATTAGCAACTAGGTCCCACCCTTTTACAGTTAAACAAATAAGATGTAACCGTAAATTCTACTCCAACAGCTTCTTTTCTCGCGCTTCTCGCCTGTGGAACTCCCTTCCACAAGTCTGCTTTCCCGACAGTTACAATCTCCAGGTGTTTAAATGTAGGGTCAATAGACACCTCCTATCACACTAACTCCCAACTATTCTCAGAACACTCTCATCTACCCAACCCTCATTCTCAGTATCCTTACCCGCCTATCACCCACCCTCTGACATTTCCTATACTTAATCAGCCTTTCTCCACTCTACGTAGCCCCCTGCGCAGTAGTGGCAGTGACATGCCTTGCTCGGGGTGAAACGCTTATAAAAAAATATATATATTCCATATTTAAACAAGTTAAAACGCTACTAAGGTTTCTACCATGACTGTTGTTTTCTGGCGATTTTTAATATTATGACCAAAAACAAAGTTTTACACAATCATATATATATATATATATATATATATATATATATATATATATATGTATGTGTGTGTGTGTGTGTGTGTGTGTCAGATTAAATAAATTGCAAACAATATGTTTCTTTATTTTTAATAAAATCCGTTCATAGTCATGGATAATCTTTTGCATATTACAGTCAAAAGATGTCAGAAATGAGCTGTAATGTTGACAGATGTTATTTTCATTCATTTCTTAAGGTACCCAAATACTTTCAACCTCTTTCCGAGGTCATCTTCAGGGGTGTGAGCCATGGTAACAAATTTCTGACATCTTTTGATTGTAATACACGAAAGATTATCCATAAGTATGAACGGATTTTATTAAAAATAAGCGAAAACCTATTGTTCTCAATTTAATCTGACATGTTTTAAAAAACAAATTGCTGCTTAAATACACACACACACACACATATATATATATATATATATATATATATATAAATGCGGTCAACAATATGAAGCAATTAACCACCAACAAATCCTACACCACTTAAGAAAAAACAAAAAATCAAAAATAAATAAGACAACATTCATCAAACAAAACAAATAAATCACATACACACAAAGATACAAAATGAAGAGCCAAAATGAACCTTATTGACACCTCATGTCTTTCTTAAAATAAAAAGGTAAAAAAGCAGTGCCAACCTGCAAGATGATATTATGCTGTGTAAAGAGAGGCTGCAAATCCACTTGTATAAACACTACACCCAAGCAAAAAACCGAGTCACAAGTGAAGAAAGCAGTGACAACCTGCAAGATGATATTATGCTGTGTTGAGAGAGGCTGCAAATCCACTTGTATAAACACTACACCCAAGCAAAAAACCAGGTGACAAGCGAAGAAAGCAGAAAAAACGGAAGAATCAGATAAGACATGAATCATCAAATGGAAAAAAATATCCTACATAAAACCTACAAATGAATACACATACACACAAGCACCAATAAAAAAAATACAACCAGCACGCATACACATAAGAACACTTAATCATGAGCTAAAACTTTTTTCAAGTGGGCAAATACACTGACATGTTAAGAGGTCAGTTCAACATGAAGCAATTAAGCAGACACATGCATAAGCACATTTAAAAGTGGTCAATACATTATAAAGCAATTAACCATCAACAAATTCTACACCACTCAAGAAATAACAACAAAATCAAAGATAAACAAATAATGCAGCATTCATGAAGCAAAACAAATAAATCACATGCACACAAAGATACAAAATTACAAGAAACTTCATATGAATACGAAAAGATTGGGAAACAACATCAGAGAAAACCAAATGATCTTGATGAGTGAAGAAATTACAATAATGCTCTCACACAACTTTGAATTTGGGATGAAAAACAAAAATGTGTGTGTGTGTATTTTCCATTTGTAAACAAGTTATTACGCGACCTAGGTTTCTACCATGAGTGGTGTCTTGAGGCGATTTGCAATAACTCATTTTACTGTTTACCGTTTTTTTTAAGAACGCTCACGTAACAGTGTCTTGAAGGCTCACATGGCAGGGAATTTTTGAACTCGCAATTTTTTAAATTACAAGGAATTATGGCGTTTTCATCCATGGTTGTATGAACCTAAGAGGTATTTTTTAGTATGGTTACACTTAGTCATAATTTCCATTCTTTCATTCAATAGTTCATTTTTGTTATATATATTAGTCAACCACATACAAGCCTGTTTTGCTGTATGACAGCTCATCAGTGTGGCTAGACTTCCACTTGCTTCCAGCCGGGATCGAAACTCTACCGATTTGGTGTCAGTTGGAGTTCCTACTTCTTAAGTCATAGGGAATACATGATTTATTCTTTCAAGCTTAACAGCAAAAGTATAAGTTTAAGTGAATGCTCTACAATATTACTTGTATTGAGCACTTTATTAAAAAAAGTAAATGCCGGAGAACTCGGAATTGTACAACTGTTGGTTCTCTTTACCTGGAGATATATATATATATATATATATATATATATATATATATATAATTATTTTGTTATTACAATGGTTTATAAAAGCATTACCTCACTACACAAGCATTTTCATGTTTCAGAACAATACCGTTCTTCTTCAGATGATATGTTAAAATCAATTGTGAAAGTGATTTATAAGAAAATATGAGATGAATTCAGGGTTATTTAGAACCAGAAGGGGTAGTAGTTGGAGAATATGCTTGTAGGTGTGTCAATATTGTTCAATCAAGAATTAGAATTAGGTAAGTATGAAGTTGAAGATTTGGGTCACAAAAGGCAACATCGTATCCTGATGTCATGGGATCTTGACAAAAATTAAAGTGTCATCCCTTGACATCACGATACTATGTTGCTTTTGTTAGTTTCTCAAGTCCGGTAGCTGTTATTGCTCTTTCTAATATCGATAGGAGTTTCTATCTTTCCGTTTATTTGAAATGCAATATGTTAGCATCTTGAAAAATAGAGAAGATCAAAACTGGAATAGATAGATAGATAGATAGATAGCAAGTATTACTCATTTATAACATTTTCCTTTCAAACAATTTTTCAGAAAAATAGTTTTCTCAAGCTGTTATTGTTTGAGCCAAGTATTGATGGGGGTTCCTTCATAATCTTTCTTTTCATGTAATGTAGAAAGTCAGCATCTTGATTATGTCTTTGTTTTCTCTTAGTATTACATATGCTATCCATTTTAGTTGTTACTGCCATTGATTGTCCTCATGCAATTTGGTACAGCTCTGTGATAGTGTAGCTGCAGTCTGCAAGGTTTGAAGATGGAATGTCTTTCTTAAGACCTAAAAGTTTCACTTCTTTCCATAACTTTATTTGCTGTAAAGCCAAAATCTCTCGTGTCCATACTACTTGGATGGCTTTCAGGTATGTTTAATGGCTTTCAGGTATGTTTAATGGCTTTCAGGTATGTTTAATGGCTGGGTTTTGAGAATGAAGATTTGGGAAGATCTTACTTGTGCTCTTATAAACATTTCAATGTCAAATAAGTCCTCTACAATAAAGGTAAATAGACATCAGTTCATTTTACACTGGATTAAAAAAGGTAGACATCGGTTCAGTTTACAGTGGATGAAAAAAAAGGTAGACATCGGTTCAGTTTACAGTGGATGAAAAAAAAGGTAGACATCGGTTCAGTTTACAGTGGATGAAAAAAAAGGTAGACATCGGTTCAGTTTACAGTGGATGAAAAAAAAGGTAGACATCGATTCAGTTTACAGTGGATGAAAAAAAGGTAGACATCGGTTCAGTTTACAGTGGATGAAAAAAAGGTAGACATCGGTTCAGTTTACAGTGGATGAAAAAAAAGGTAGACATCGGTTCAGTTTACAGTGGATGAAAAAAAAGGTAGACATCGGTTCAGTTTACAGTGGATGAAAAAAAAGGTAGACATCGGTTCAGTTTACAGTGGATGAAAAAAAAGGTAAAAAAAAGACGGTTAGACAAAAAAAATGACAGGCTCAGTTTACAGTGGATGAAAAAAAAGGTAGACATCGGTTCAGTTTACAGTGGATGAAAAAAAAGGTAGACATCGGTTCAGTTTACAGTGGATGAAAAAAAAGGTAGACATCGGTTCAGTTTACAGTGGATGAAAAAAAAGGTAGACATCGGTTCAGTTTACAGTGGATGAAAAAAAAGGTAGACATCGGTTCAGTTTACAGTGGATGAAAAAAAAGGTAGACATCGGTTCAGTTTACAGTGGATGAAAAAAAAGGTAGACATCGGTTCAGTTTACAGTGGATGAAAAAAAAGGTAGACATCGGTTCAGTTTACAGTGGATGAAAAAAAGGTAGACATCGGTTCAGTTTACAGTGGATGAAAAAAAAGGTAGACATCGGTTCAGTTTACAGTGGATGAAAAAAAAGGTAGACATAAGTCTAGATTTTAAAAAGACAGATTTATATCTGGTCTACACCCGAAGAATGAACATCAGGAAAAGTCCAGTTTGCACTCAAGTAAAAATGGGTAGACGTAGGTTCTGTTAACACTAAGTTAAAAAGGTAGACTCTTTCCTTATTTTTTCTTTTTTATTCTTCTTTCATCTTCTTGCTATTCTTGTTTTTTGTTCCCTTCTTTTTCTCCTTTGTCAAAATTTTTCTTTTTTCTTTTTTTATCCTTATATCTTACTCCTCTTCTCATTTTATTCTATTCCCTTCTTTCTCTCCTTCTCCACAACTTACTCTGTTTTTATTCTTTTTTCTTTTCCTTTTCTTCAGCAGCTTTTTTGGTCTTGGTCTTTTTCTCTTTCTCCTTCTCTATTTCTCCAACTTTTCATTTTTATTCATTCACTTTTTCTTTTTTTCACAATTTTCTTTTTTCTTTTTGTCTTTTCACCTCCTCTCTCTATTTCTTTTTCCTTTTTTTTCTTCCTCCTTTTTTCCTGACCTTACATTTTCATTCATTCTCTTTCTTTCTCTCCTTCATTATTTTCCTTTTCTCTTTTTATTTTATTACTTCCTTCTTTTTTTCTCTCTTCTCCAACCTTTCCTTTTTATTCATTTACTTACTTTCTCTCCTTCATAATTTTTTTTGGTTTTTTTCACCTCCTCCAACTGTTTCCTTTCTTTTCTCTCTTGCTCTTTTTCTCTAACCTTTCATTTTCATTCGTTCCTTTTTCATAACTTTTTCTTTTTTTTTTGTCTTTTCACCTCCTCTCACTCTTTTTTTTTTTTTCATTCACTATATCTTTTTTTCCCCACCTGGTAATTCTAACTTTTTCCCTAACAAATGTTTGCTAAATTTATTTGCAATTTTTTTTTAAATTAAATATTTTAAAATCAATCACTAATCAACTAAGTTATCAAATTCATTTCCCCTGTTCTTTAAGTTTACATTCAGTCAGTTAAGTGCCATCCGTGATACACGCTTGGGCGATCATGTCTCGAAAGAGACATGACTGACTGAGCAGATTACCCCGCAGTAGGTTGCCATTGCTTTCTGCGGTAGACTGGTTGCCGACCAAGGCTATAGAACCCAATCTGTTCTGTTATTTAACCCATAACTGGAGGGAAGAGACGGATTAATACCTTTCCCAAGGGTATTTGCGCGTAAGTGAATACAATGGATTCAACTGGAATTCGAACTCGGTTCTCCGGTTTCACGTTCCGAGCCGATATCCCCTGTACCAAAACTCACATCCCTACATTACCTGACACAAAACAGCAACGAGTAACCACTTTCCTTTATAATCTCTCTCCACCCAACAAGCTTTGTTTGCGTAGTCATCTCCCTGTACCATTAGCCAAATTTTCGTCTCCACACAACAATCCCCATAACGGGCAGCAACTTTGGTTTGATTTGTTAATTATTGACATTAGTCCCTTTCAGTTGAGTGCTTCTTCTGTCCATTCGACAAGAGAAAGACATATTACTTGATCAACATTGATATTCTCGGACCTAGCAATGTAATGTGCAGTTAAACGGCTCCGTGCTCGTATCTATTTTTGTGTGTGGGAAAATACTTGCGATCTGTTCTGATTGAATGA
Organism: Ascarosepion bandense; assembly: GCA_037127315.1. Taxonomy (NCBI): domain Eukaryota; kingdom Metazoa; phylum Mollusca; class Cephalopoda; order Sepiida; family Sepiidae; genus Ascarosepion; species Ascarosepion bandense. Next base: position 1,213,103 of record JBBBDQ010002221.1, read on the forward strand.
ATTCAGGTGACATGAGTAATTTAAATAAGGTTAAACATTTTTTTAATCTTTAACTTTCAAGCCTGCAAAAAAAGTGGTTTGTCAAAGGATTGTTTTTCCTTTAACACCACTATTATTTTAACATCAATGATCAAAGAAAATACTTGAAAGAAAAATAAGAAAAACAAACTAAAAATAAATTCTTAAAAAACAATTTTTTGATCTTCAGATATGAAAGAATCTGCTGTCAAATACAATATATATATATATATATATATATATAGTCATCCGCAGACAGATCTGTATTGGTGTCAGTACAGGTAGACATCCGATTGCTTCTAGCCAGGATTCAAACCCGACCGAATTGACATCAGTCAGCGATTCTATCTCTGGGCTATGAACACTCAGTAGAGAAAGACACTCTGTGCTCGGTAGAGGAAGACAGACTTTTTATATACCGTGTAAATACACACCAGTAGCCGAGAGTGTTCAAATTTATTACTGAATGAACGATGCGTAGATGCATGAGTAGCTACTATTTTTTTCAAAGTCTACCATTCCTATAAAGAAAGAGAGACTACATGGTTCTTGAAAATGACTGAGACAGTTTAAAATATTTGAACAGAACAAACATAAGCTTTGGACAGCTTAACAAAAATTTGAATCCCAGCAGAGAACATCTTATTTAAAAATTTAAAAAATTACAATAAAACCTTAGACATGTCTTATTAGTTGGGTTTAATCAGGCATGAGTCATCTTTAACCTTTGTACTCGCAAAAAAAGAACTGTAAAAAGGACAGTTTTTTTTTCCCTTGACACTGCCATTATTTTAACTACCTTCACTCCTCAGCAATGTTTATTGTTTTAAAAAGCATTGATTAAAATTGTAATAAAACCTAAACATATGATGAAAGGGAATTTATACGTTTTTTTATTGAGAATTGACAACAAAAAATATTAAACATTATTAGATTTGCTAAATTATTAAAATATGTGAACCAACTATGAGAAAATCTTAATTAAAAAATACATTTTTAAACTTACAACTTTTTAGTAGTTTTTCCTATATATATATATATATATATATAGAGAGAGAGAGAGAGAGAGAGAGACACTACATGGTTCTTGAAAATAACTGAGACAGTTGAAAATATTTGAACAGAACAAACATAAACTTCAGGCAGCTTAAAAATTTCAATTATTGCAGAGAACATCTTATTTGAAAATTTAAAAACAAAAACAATAAAAAAAATTTAATCAAACATGAGTCATTATTAACCTTTGCGCTCACAAAAAACCAGTGTGTCAAAGTGATGGTTTTTCCTTTGACATCGCTATTATTTTAACTACCTTCACTCATCAGCAATGTTTAAACCTAAACATATGATGAAAGTGAATTTATACGTTTTTTTTTTTTTGAGAATTGACAACAAAAAATATTAAGCATTATTAGATTGCTTCTTTAACATTCTAAAAACTAATGTCATGCAATATTAATCATTTACCAATTTATAAAGAAATAAGTATGAAAATATTTTATTCATAAATTTATAAATATTTACTAAATTATTAAAATATGTGAAACCAGCTATAAGGTAATCTTTATTATTTGCAGTTTTATAAAGCTCAAGTCAATTGATAATTAAAAGATGTTTATCAAATATTTTAATAAATCTGATAAATAATGTAAATAAACAATTTAATAAATAAGTAGGATTTATTATTTTTGTTGTAAATTCTTAAGAAAATGTATAAATTCATCTTCATATGTTAGATATTATTAAAATTCTAATTGTCACCGTTTAAAACAATAAAAATTACTGAGGAGTGAAGGTAGTTAAAATATTAGTGGTGTTAAGGAAAAGGGCATCTTCTTGAGATACTATTTTTCGTAGGTACAAAAGTTAAAGATTGCTTC
>JBBBDQ010002221.1:1220000-1357500 GCA_037127315.1 Ascarosepion bandense
GTAAATGAAAGAATGAAGAAAATTTAGGGTGATTTGGTCAAGTTCATCTTTGCTTTCTTGCCTTGTAAAATTTTGCAAAGTAATAAATAAAAAAAGAACCATTTTATTTTCATTTCGAATAATCCACTTGGCAATAAATACTAAAAATAGTTGAAATTCATCATTTCTTTAAAAAAAAAACTGGGCTTTCCTAAAAATTATGGCCGGTAGTGTGTGTGTGTGTGTGTGTGTGTGTATATATATATATATATATATATATATATATATATATATTAGTAAATCTGCAGGGTGCGATGGGTAAATTGTCGCTATTTGCCTTGTAAAATTTTGCAAAATAATAATGAAAAAGAACCATTTTATTTTCATTTTGAATAATCCACTTGGCAATAAATACTAAAAATAGTATAAAATACATGATTTCTTTAAAAAAAAAACTGTGGTGGCCTAATAACTATGACCGGTCGTGTGTCGCTTGTTGGTTGAGCATCTCCCCACATGCACTTTTAGTCGGTCTCTCAAACCTGGGTGTGCAAAGCCTATCTATGCTACTGAAATCCATTGAATTCGCGCCATGTCCCTATAATCTCAGACTATTCTGTTCTTTGCCTTCTGTAACAAATGTTATGGTGGGCTTAGTCTAGTGCAAGGCCGTTGGGAACCCTGCAAAAATACTTAGTCAGCCATTGCCAGAGTAGAGTTGCATCCACTGATGAATTTCTCTCTTAGAGTAATTTGTTAATCCTTACACAGAAATATGTAATTCTGATATCAATTTATGAATTTGAGATGAACCAGTTTGTGAAAGAAACCATTTACATAGGGGGTTACATAGGAGGAAATTTATGAGAAAGAGTGACATGTTATAGGGGGTGTCAGGAAGTGGGTAAGAGAAGAATGACTGTGGCCATAAAGTGAGGGATCAGTTTACATATTGATTTTAATGTAGACCTGATCCCCCACTTTATACCCACATTATAATAGTATAGATTTTTCTTTCTTTTTGTAATCATATTGCTCCAAGCAAGGTATTTTACTGCTACTGTTGTGCAAGGGGTTACATAGGAGGAAAGTTATGAGAAAGAGTGACAGGTTTAAGAGGGTGTCAGGAAGTGGTCAAGAGAAGGATGAGAATACTGATGAGAGTTAAGTGGACGGAGAAGGGAGCATGAGAGATAGGACGCAGGTTAGTGAGATAGTAGATGACTATTGACTTTACATTTAAATTCTTGGAGATTGTAGCGGTCGGGGAAGCAAGTAAATGGAAGGGAATTCTACAGGCAGGAAGTGCGAGAAAAGAAGCTGCTCGAGTAGAATGTATATTTACAATTTATTGGTTTCACAGTTAAAGGGTGGAACCTAGTTGCTAATCTTGTGGCTGAAGGAAATTTATATATAGGGGGCATCAGAAAGCTAAGTTTATCGGAGCAGAAGCCTTGAAAGTATTAAAAAATTTCTACTCACTAATGCGTCATTTGTTGATAACAATGGAACCCATCAATAGGAAAATACACTCTACAATTCCCAGCCGTGTATTTGACTTAAAAGAATCTATTAAACAATCAATGGCAATGAATTGTTTCCTCGCTACCCGGCTAGTCAGAACATTTTTTTTCTTTTTTTTACTTTTCTTTTTATAGCTTTTCTTTTTTTCTTTTTTCCTTTCGTTTCTTTGTTTTTCTTATCTTTTTATTTCTTTTTTCTTTTCTTCTCTTCTCTTTTCCTTTTTCTTACCGCCTCTGTCTTAATTTGCTCATTTTTCATTTTTTTACCTTTTTCTTTTTTTATTTAATTGTTTTATTTTATCCTTGTTATTTCCCTTTTCTTTTTCTTTTCTTTTCTTTTTCTTTTCTTTTTCTTTTTTCTTTTTCTTTTCTTTTTTCTTTTTCTTTCTGCCAATTCAATTTTGTTGATTTTCTCAGCTTTCTTTTCTCTTTGTTTCTTTTCTTATTTCATTGTTTCTTTTTTCCTTTGTTTCTTTTTACTTTGTTTTTTCTTTTTCATTTCTTTTCTTTTCTTTCTTTTTTCTTTTTTTATTTCTTTTTTCTTTTCTTTTTTTCATTTCTTTTCTTTTTCTTTTCTTTTTTCTTTTCTTTTTCTTTCTGCCAATTCAATTTTGTTGATTTTCTCAACTTTCTTTTCTCTTTGTTTCTTTTCTTATTTCATTTTTTCTTTTTCTTTTTCATTTCTTTTCTTTTCTTTTCTTTTTTCTTTTTTCATTTCTTTTTTCTTTTCTTTTCTTTTTTTCATTTCTTTTCTTTTTTCTTTTCTTTTTTTTTCTGCCAATTCAATTTTGTTGATTTTCTCAGCTTTCTTTTCTCTTTGTTTCTTTTCTTATTTCATTGTTTCTTTTTTCTTTTTCTTTTCATTTCTTTTTTCTTTTTTCTTTTTTCTTTTCTTTTTCTTTTTCTTTTTTCTTTTTTTCTTTTTTTCTTTCTTCTCTTTTTTTTCTTTTTCTTTCTGCCAATTCAATTTTGTTGATTTTCTTGGCTTTCTTTTCTCTTTGTTTCTTTTTTCTTTGTTTTTTCTTTTTCTTTGTTTTTTCTTTTTCTTTTTTCATTTCTTTTCTTTTTCTTTTTTCTTTTCTTTTTTTCTTTTTCTTTCTGCCAATTCAATTTTGTTGATTTTCTTGGCTTTCTTTTCTCTTTTCTTTTCTCATTTCATTGTTTCTTTTTTTCCTTTGTTTCTTTTTTCTTTGTTTTTTTTTTTTACTTTCTTCATTTATTTTCTTCATTTATTTTCTTTTTTCTTTTTCCCCACCTATGCCATTTAATTTTATTTCTTTTTTTTTTATTTCTTTGTTTCTATTTCTTAAGTTTCTTTATCTTTTTTTTTTATGAGTTGGATAATTGTCATCAGCATCTAAAGTGAAACTGGTGATTTCTACTTGATTCTGTTCCTGTCACTTTAAACTAATGCCTTTGGAAAAGCTATAAATCTATCTTCCTCCAGTTATGGGTTAAATAGCAGAGCATATTTGGTGCTCTTACCTTGGATAACAGTCTTTGAAAAAGGAGGTCTGTTTGGAGATTTCATGAGCCATTCTTCACCATTTCTCTGTTCTTTTATTTTAATCATCTCAACCCAAGCAAGGCAATAAAGCCACTCAGATGCAAGAGCAGGATACTGATTGTGAAAAAATATTAGAAAAAAACTTTATTAAGGAGAGGGGAAAACAAAAGAATGGGTATTAAGAAGATAGAAGATAATTGTTGACACTGCATTTAAATTTGGGGAGTTAAAAGTTGCTTGTTATTAGTTCTTTTGAAAAGTGAGGCTGGAACTACACAATCTTCATCCCATAATCAAAATTTATCTGATCAGTTCTAAACTGAACTGTTGAGCCCTTATATGTTGAAATCAACAGGAGCGTTCAATATATATATATATATATATATATATATATATATATTGATTGTTTAATTAAAAGATTATTAAAAATCGCCTGAATAAACCATTTATGGTGGAAACCAAGGTAGTGAAATAACTCGTTTAAAAATGAAAAAAAAAAAATATATATATATATATATATATATATATATATATATATATAAATCCATACAATTAAGTACTAACCTTCAAATCATTCATGACAAAATTTGGGCCCAACTGGATTATTAGTTTACAAATTACAGTTATTTATGTGAAGCTACTGGTGCAAATTTTCAAAACAATAGAAAAGTTTGAATTTTGTGTTTTGATAAAGTATTGATTTCTGATGAGAAAAATACTGTTCAAGCAAAGCAATGGCTTGATAAGTGTTATTCGGACTCTGCTCTGTGGGGAAACAATGGTTAAGAGGTAGTATGCCGATTTTAAATGCGGTCGTACAGATACAAATGATGCTGAAAACTCATGTCACTCAAAACAGGCAGCTGCCCCGGAAAACACCAAAAGATTCAAACTTGTTTTGGTGGATCGTAAATTGAAATTTTGTGAGATAGCAGAGGAATTGGACATATCAGAAGGCTGTGTAGTCACCATTCTGCATGAACATTTGTCAATGGGGGAAAGCTGTATTCAAAATGGGTACCACAATTGCTCACATAGATTCATCACTTCATTCTGGAGTCAAATCGGCAGTCAGCTGAGTGGACAGCAGCAGGTGAAAACTGTCCAAAGCGATCAAAGATGCAAACATCAGCAGGCAAGGTTTTGGTCACTGTATTTTGGTATGTGCAAGGTATTTTGTTCATTGATTACCTTGAGAAAAGAAGAACCATCAACAGCAATTATTATATAGCATTATTGGTGCATATGAAGGAAGAAATCACCAACAAATGGCTACAAATAAAGAAGAAAAGTGATCTTTCACCAGGACAGTGCACCGTGTCACAATTCAATTGCAACAATGGCAAAACTACATGAATTGCACTTTGAATTGATTCCGCATCCACCCTATTCTCCAAATCTGGCCCCTAGACTAGCGACTACTGGCTGTTTGCAGACCTCAAAAGAATGTCATACATGATACATGCTTAGGCAATCATGTCTCTTTCAAGACATGACTGACTGGGCAGAAGATTTTCCCCACAGTAGATTATTATTTTCGGTAGTAGACTGGGTGTCAGCCAAGGCAAAAGAACCCAATCTGTTCTGTTATTTGACTCATAGCTAGAGGGAGAAGAGATGTATTATATAATTGCACAGTAATTAGTGGGGGATCAGTTTATAACCATCACAACAGAAAACCGATCCCCCACTTTATGACCAGAAGAAGACTTAATCATGATTCCAACTATTGTATTCAGTCAATCAGTTAAGTGCCATACGTGATATACGCTTTGAGCAATCATGTCTTGAAAGAGACATGACTGACTGGGCAGAGGATTATCCCACAGTAGGTTGCCATTGCTTTTTGCAGTAGACTGGTTGCCAGCCAAGGCTATAGAACCCAATCTGTCCTATTATTTAACTCATAATTGGCGGGAAGAGATGGATGAATACCTTTCTCAAGGGTATTTGTGTGTAAGTGAATGCAAGGAATTCAACTGGAATTCAAACTCGGTTCCCCGATTTGTCGTTTCGACTCAATATCCATTGCACCACAACGCAAATCCTCATGCCCTTGTTCAGCAAATTTTAAAAAATACTACAGGTATATCTTTATTAAATATTGGAAGATACAATATGATATGGATGCAAGAATGAAGAAAATAAGGAACAAAAAGAATATTGCAGATTATCATTATTTAAATTTAAAATAACACTCTGTATATTATAATATCCTGCTTACCATTTTATAGATTAGACATTGGAAGATGAAATGAAAGTGGAATCTATGGATGCCATGAGGAATAAAAAGAAGAATAGTATAGATTATCATCTAAAATAATTCACTGAATATTATAGTATCATGTCTACCATTTAATAGATTAAACATTGGAATATACAATGAAAGTGGAATCTATGGATGCCATGAGGAATAAAAAGAAGAATATTATAGATTATCATCATTTAAATCTAAAATAATTCACTGAATATTATAGTATCATGTCTATCATTTAATAGATTAAACATTGGAATATACAATGAAAGTGGAATCCATGGATGCCATGAGGAATAAAAAGAAGAATATTATAGATTATCATCATTTAAATCTAAAATAATTCACTGAATATTATAGTATCATGTCTACCATTTAATAGATTAAACATTGGAATATACAATGAAAGTGGAATCTATGGATGCCATAAGGAATAGAAAGAAAAACATTATAGATTATCATCATTTAAATCTAAAATAATTCACTGAATATTATAGTATCATGTCTACCATTTAATAGATTAAACATTGGAATATATAATGAAAGTGGAATCTATGGATGCCATAAGGAATAAAAGGAAGAATAGTAGATGATACGTCATTTAAATCTAAAATAATTCACTGAATATTAGTATCCTTGTCTACCATTTAATAGATTAAACATTGGATATACAATGAAAAGTGGAATCTTATGAATCCTGCATGAGGAATAAAGAAGAATATTATAGATTATCATCATTTAAATCTAAAAATAATTCACTGAATATTATCGTATCATGTCTGTCATTTAATAGATTAAACATTGGAATATACAATGAAAATGGGTCATGGATGTGAGGAATAAAAAGAAGAATATTATGATTTATCATCATTTAAATCTAAAATAATTCACTGAATATTATAGTATCATGTCTACCATTTAATAGATTAAACATTGGAATATACAATGAAAATTAGGTCTATGGATATATGAGGAATAAAAAGAAGAATATTGTGGAGTTATCATCATTTAAATCTAAAATAATTCACTGAATATTATTGTAAGTTATCATGTCTATCATTTAATAGATTAAACATTGGAATATACAATGAAAGTAGAATCCATGGATATATGAGGGAGAATAAAAAGAAAGAATATTATAGATTATCATCATTTAAATCTAAAATAATTCACTGAATATTATAGTATCATGTCTATCATTTAATAGATTAAACATTGGAATATACAATGAAGTGGAATCCATGGATACTTGAGGAATAAAAAGAAGAATATTGTAGATTATCATCATTTAAATCTAAAATAATTCACTGAATATTATAGTATCATGTCTACCATTTAATAGATTAAACATTGGAATATACAATGAAAGTGGAATCTATGGATGTAACGAAATAAAAAGAATATTGCAAATTATCATCATTTAAATCTAAAATAATTCACTGAATATTATAGTATCATGTCTATCATTTTAATAGATTAAACATTGGAATATACAATGAAAGTGGAATCCATGGATATGGCAGGGAATAAAAAGAAGAATATTACTAGATTATCATCATTTAAATCTAAAATAATTCACTGAATATTATAGTATCATATATACCATTTAATAGATTAAACATTGGAATATACAATGAAAGTGGAATCTGTAAGATGTGAGGAATAAAAAAGAAAGAATATTGCAGGTTATCATCATTTAAATACGATAATTCACTGAATATTATAGTATCATGTCTACCATTTAATAGATTAAACATTGGAATATTCTAGTAAGTGGAATCTATGGATATGGCAGAAATAAAAAAGAAGAATATTGTAGATTATCATCATTTAAATCTAAAATAATTCACTGAATATTATAGTATCATGTCTGTCATTTAATGATTAAACATTGGAATATACAATGAAAATGGAATCCCTTGGATGTGAGGAATAAAAAGAAAGAATATTGTGATTATCATCATTTAAATCTAAAATAATTCACTGGATAACAAAGTATCATGTCTACCATTTAATAGATTAAACATTGGAATATACAATGAAAGTGGAATCTATGGATACTGCAGGAATAAAAAGAAGAATATTGTAGATTATTCATCATTTAAATCTAAAATAATTCACTGAATATTATAGTATCATGTCTACCATTTAATAGATTAAACATTGGAATATGCAATGAAAGTGGAATCTGCAGGAGTACTCGCAGGAATAAAAGAAAGAGCATTATGAATTATCATCATTTAAATCTAAAATAGTGCTGAATGTTATAGTATCATGTCTGTCATTTTAATAGATTAAACATTGGAATATACAGTGAAAGTGGGATCATGGATGCCATGAGGAATAAAAAGAAGAATATTGCAGATTTGTCATCATTTAAATCTAAAATAATTCACTGAATATTGTATAGTATCATGTCTACTGCATTTAATAGATTAAACGTTGGAATATACAATGAAAGTAGGTCTACTGGATGCCATAAGGAATAGAAAGAAAAACATTATAGATTATCATCATTTAAATCTAAAATAATTCACTGAATATTATAGTATCATGTCTACCATTTAATAGATTAAACATTGGAATATATAATGAAAGTGGAATCTATGGATGCCATAAGGAATAAAAGGAAGAATAGTATAGATAATCATCATTTAAATCTAAAATAATTCACTGAATATTATAGTATCATGTCTACCATTTAATAGATTAAACATTGGAATATACAATGAAAGTGGAATCTATGGATGCCATGAGGAATAAAAAGAAGAATATTATAGATTATCATCATTTAAATCTAAAATAATTCACTGAATATTATAGTATCATGTCTATCATTTAATAGATTAAACATTGGAATATACAATGAAAGTGGAATCCATGGATGCCATGAGGAATAAAAAGAAGAATATTATAGATTATCATCATTTAAATCTAAAATAATTCACTGAATATTATAGTATCATGTCTACCATTTAATAGATTAAACATTGGAATATACAATGAAAGTGGAATCTATGGATGCCATGAGGAATAAAAAGAAGAATATTATAGATTATCATCATTTAAATCTAAAATAATTCACTGAATATTATAGTATCATGTCTATCATTTAATAGATTAAACATTGGAATATACAATGAAAGTGGAATCCATGGATGCCATGAGGAATAAAAAGAAGAATATTATAGATTATCATCATTTAAATCTAAAATAATTCACTGAATATTATAGTATCATGTCTATCATTTAATAGATTAAACATTGGAATATACAATGAAAGTGGAATCCATGGATGCCATGAGGAATAAAAAGAAGAATATTATAGATTATCATCATTTAAATCTAAAATAATTCACTGAATATTATAGTATCATGTCTACCATTTAATAGATTAAACATTGGAATATACAATGAAAGTGGAATCTATGGATGCCATGAGGAATAAAAAGAAGAATATTATAGATTATCATCATTTAAATCTAAAATAATTCACTGAATATTATAGTATCATGTCTATCATTTAATAGATTAAACATTGGAATATACAATGAAAGTGGAATCCATGGATGCCATGAGGAATAAAAAGAAGAATATTATAGATTATCATCATTTAAATCTAAAATAATTCACTGAATATTATAGTATCATGTCTATCATTTAATAGATTAAACATTGGAATATACAATGAAAGTGGAATCCATGGATGCCATGAGGAATAAAAAGAAGAATATTATAGATTATCATCATTTAAATCTAAAATAATTCACTGAATATTATAGTATCATGTCTACCATTTAATAGATTAAACATTGGAATATACAATGAAAGTGGAATCTATGGATGCCATAAGGAATAGAAAGAAAAACATTATAGATTATCATCATTTAAATCTAAAATAATTCACTGAATATTATAGTATCATGTCTACCATTTAATAGATTAAACATTGGAATATATAATGAAAGTGGAATCTATGGATGCCATAAGGAATAAAAGGAAGAATAGTATAGATAATCATCATTTAAATCTAAAATAATTCACTGAATATTATAGTATCATGTCTACCATTTAATAGATTAAACATTGGAATATACAATGAAAGTGGAATCTATGGATGCCATGAGGAATAAAAAGAAGAATATTATAGATTATCATCATTTAAATCTAAAATAATTCACTGAATATTATAGTATCATGTCTATCATTTAATAGATTAAACATTGGAATATACAATGAAAGTGGAATCCATGGATGCCATGAGGAATAAAAAGAAGAATATTATAGATTATCATCATTTAAATCTAAAATAATTCACTGAATATTATAGTATCATGTCTACCATTTAATAGATTAAACATTGGAATATACAATGAAAGTGGAATCTATGGATGCCATGAGGAATAAAAAGAAGAATATTATAGATTATCATCATTTAAATCTAAAATAATTCACTGAATATTATAGTATCATGTCTATCATTTAATAGATTAAACATTGGAATATACAATGAAAGTGGAATCCATGGATGCCATGAGGAATAAAAAGAAGAATATTATAGATTATCATCATTTAAATCTAAAATAATTCACTGAATATTATAGTATCATGTCTATCATTTAATAGATTAAACATTGGAATATACAATGAAAGTGGAATCCATGGATGCCATGAGGAATAAAAAGAAGAATATTATAGATTATCATCATTTAAATCTAAAATAATTCACTGAATATTATAGTATCATGTCTACCATTTAATAGATTAAACATTGGAATATACAATGAAAGTGGAATCTATGGATGCCATGAGGAATAAAAAGAAGAATATTATAGATTATCATCATTTAAATCTAAAATAATTCACTGAATATTATAGTATCATGTCTATCATTTAATAGATTAAACATTGGAATATACAATGAAAGTGGAATCCATGGATGCCATGAGGAATAAAAAGAAGAATATTATAGATTATCATCATTTAAATCTAAAATAATTCACTGAATATTATAGTATCATGTCTACCATTTAATAGATTAAACATTGGAATATACAATGAAAGTGGAATCTATGGATGCCATGAGGAATAAAAAGAAGAATATTATAGATTATCATCATTTAAATCTAAAATAATTCACTGAATATTATAGTATCATGTCTACCATTTAATAGATTAAACATTGGAATATACAATGAAAGTGGAATCTATGGATGCCATGAGGAATAAAAAGAAGAATATTATAGATTATCATCATTTAAATCTAAAATAATTCACTGAATATTATAGTATCATGTCTATCATTTAATAGATTAAACATTGGAATATACAATGAAAGTGGAATCCATGGATGCCATGAGGAATAAAAGAAAGAATATTATAGATTATCATCATTTAAATCTAAAATAATTCTACTGAATATTATAGTATCATGTCTACCATTTAATAGATTAAACATTGGAATATACAATGAAAGTGGAATCTATGGATGCCATGAGGAATAAAAGAAGAATATTATGAATTATCATCATTTAAATCTAAAATAATTCACTGAATATTATAGTATCATGTCTACCATTTAATAGATTAAACATTGGAATATACAATGAAAGTGGAATCTATGGATACCATGAGGAATAAAAAGAAGAATATTATAGATTATCATCATTTAAATCTAAAATAATTCACTGAATATTATAGTATCATGTCTATCATTTAATAGATTAAACATTGGAATATACAATGAAAGTGGAATCCATGGATGCCATGAGGAATAAAAAGAAGAAATATTATAGATTATCATCATTTAAATCTAAAATAATTCACTGAAAGATATTATAGTATCATGTCTACCATTTAATAGATTAAACATTGGAATATACAATGAAAGTGGAATCTATGGATGCCATGAGGAATAAAAAGAAGAATATTATAGATTATCATCATTAAATCCCAAAATAATTCACTGAATATTATAGTATCATGTCTACCATTTAATAGATTAAACATTGGAATATACAATGAAAGTGGAATCTATGGATGCCATGAGAATAAAAAGAAGAATATTATAGATTATCATCATTTAAATCTAAAATAATTCATGAATATTATAGTATCATGTCTATCATTTAATAAAATTTAAACATTGGAATATACAATGAAAGTGGAATCCATGGATGCCATGAGGAATAAAAGAAGAATATTATAGATTATCATCATTTAAATCTAAAATAATTCACTGAATATTATAGTATCATGTCTACCATTTAATAGATTAAACATTGGAATATACAATGAAAGTGGAATCTATGGATGCCATGAGGAATAAAAAGAAAGAATATTATAGATTATCATCATTTAAATCTAAAATAATTCACTGAATATTATAGTATCATGTCTACCATTTAATAGATTAAACATTGGAATATACAATGAAAATTGGAATCTATGGATGCCATGTGAAGAATAAAAAGAAGAATATTATAGATTATCATCATTTAAATCTAAAATATGTTCACTGAATATTATAGTATCATGTCTATCATTTAATAGATTAAACATTGGAATATACAATGAAAGTGGAATCCATGGATGCCATGAGGAATAAAAAAGAGAAAGAATATTATAGATTATCATCATTTAAATCTAAAATAATTCACTGAATATTATAGTATCATGTCTACCATTTAATAGATTAAAAACATTGGAATATACAATGAAAGTGGAATCTATGGATGCCATAAGGAATAGAAAGAAAAACATTATAGATTATCATCATTTAAATCTAAAATAATTCACTGAATACTTATAGTATCATGTCTACCATTTAATAGATTAAACATTGGAATATATAATGAAAGTGGAATCTATGGATGCCATAAGGAATAAAAGGAAGAATAGTATAGATAATCATCATTTAAATCTAAAATAATTCACTGAATATTGTAGTATTTTGTCTACCATTTAATAAATTAGACCTTGGAAGATAAAATGCAAGTAGATACAGAAATGAAAAAAGTCACGAATGAAAAGGAGACTATTATAGATTATCATGTTTTAAATCTAAAATAATGCTCTGAATATTATAGAATCCTGTCTATCATTTAATAAATTAGATACGGGAATATACAATTAAAGCATTATACACACCTCAGGGAATTAAATGTTAAAGAGAATGAATATGTCCATGTTGACAAATTGTTTCCCTGGGAGATAAAATACTCTTTTATTTATTTATGTGAAAAAATCAATATATTCATATAATAATCATTTGGCCATTATACTTTTGTCCTATACTTGTGTTGTGTTTTGTCTTTTGCTGGTTTGCTGAACTGATTCGTAAGCTGCCAATTAATAAATTTAACCAATGCTGTGTATTCAGGATCAGATGTTGTAATTAAATATTTCTAGTTGTTTAATTACTGCAGTATTTTAATAGTAAACTTGGTAATCACATGTATTTTCCCCCAAACATGTCATCCATTTTAATATTTCTGTGATGATATATTGTAATTATTTGCACTCTTTACATTGTTCAGACTGTTATCCTCATCTTTGTTGTTATATTCACAATGTTTTGGCCATAGTACACTCTTGCCCTCTTCAGGATCTGTCCAATGTTTTGGCCATAGTACACTCTTGCCCTCTTCAGGATCTGTCTGTATTTCTGTGATGATATATTGTAATTAATTGCACTATTTACATTGTTCAGGCTGTTATCCTCATCTTTGTTGCCATTTTTCACAACATTTCAGCTGCTGTATGCTCCAAACTTCTTCATAAAATTAGAATTTTGAACTGAGTTCTTTATTTCATTCACTGGGATAGATTGTTCTCATTCCATGCATCATGCTACTTCCGGATGTCTCAGTTATCTCCATTTAACTCAACACTAAGTTTTTTTGTGTACCACTGCTGTGATGTCCTCATAGTCATATGGCCTAATAGATAAAAGCATTGGTTATATCCAGTGACTTGTCCCAAAGATTTATGAGTTCTGTGCCTGGCTATTTAAGCATCTATATATTCACTGTTATTGGCAATGACGAACTGACAATTATAAGGCAACACTTCTA
Organism: Ascarosepion bandense; assembly: GCA_037127315.1. Lineage (NCBI taxonomy): Eukaryota > Metazoa > Mollusca > Cephalopoda > Sepiida > Sepiidae > Ascarosepion > Ascarosepion bandense. The sequence continues at coordinate 1,233,339 of JBBBDQ010002221.1, forward strand.
ATACCTTTTCAGTTAAAACTCAATAAAAGATGTGAAGACACTACTCACTTGTGTAGTATTAGCAGTATAGCCCGGCATTGCTCGGGTGTAATGAAAGCTTTAAAACTAATCCATGGTCCTGGAGCTCAGACTCCTTGGACGTTGGCACGAAACAATAAAAAGCAATAGTTGTTTCCAGTTAAAGCGAAACTATAGACTGGAAAAAAAATGAATGGATGTAAGTCAAATTTTGATTTCCTGATATCAAATAAGATTTTTTTTGTCGTAAACTGAATTTTGAAGGCTAAATGAGTCCACTGAGTAAATGGTATCATGGCTGAGACTAAGAACTATAATTATACCTACTTAGAGCCAAACCCAAAGAAAAAACTAAAATAAAAGGGCTGAAAAAAATAAACGTACAGGCAGATAAACAGACACATACACAAACAACTTGCCTTTTATATATATATATATATATATATATTATCGATTTTCTGCACTATTATAAGAACTGCAACCTTGAAACTTCTGAATATCGTTTCTTATGTCTTTGTCTATAAGTGTATCAAATTTGATTAAAATCGGACCACTCCTTCTATAACTCAATTTTTTTCGATTATCGATTTTCAATATTTATCGGGGGTACCTCGACACAAAATCTAGCTAAGAACACTCGCAGACGGTTATAGTACAATTGTGTCAATTTTCAAGAAAATCGGTTCAGCCATTTCGGCGTCTATTGGTAATGGACACACACACACACACACACACACACACACACACACACACACACAGAGACAGTTCCATTTATAAATAAGTTTAGATAGATTTAGATAGATATACTGGTCTCACCATTTACCATGCCAGAATAGATTTTGCATTCATATTTTTTATAAAAGCCAGGCAGCAAGTTGACTTGAGAGATGATCTTTTATTCATCTGATGACAGTTATAATCTACTAGGTGGATGTAATTGAAACAGCTATGCCTGAGATGTGCATATGTAGGGAAAGAACCACATGAGACAGATATATAACTACCCACCCCAGAGAGGACCTGTCACATACATCTGAAGCCACAAACAAGCCCACAGTTCTGCCAGTTCAGGCCTTCACAACTGAAAGCCATCATGACAGAAACAAAGAGTCAAATGACCCCTATTCCCTTTGTAACACTTTAACTTGACTTCAATAGTGTTGCTTCTGTTATAAAATTACCGACCAAGGGCAATGAAACAAACAAAGCATCAACATTGGTTTTACATATGATACAACAAATTGCTAAAATTCATAATGATTATAGCAAATACTAAAAGCATTTCTAGAAATTCATTGGAAATGATTTTACTATAGGAATGCATTGCAAATTATTTACTAGCCATTTATGTAAGCTGTCTTATCACTGATAGGATTTATTAAACAAATCCATCCAAACTTTCATTCCCTCTAATGATTACATATATAGTAACATAGCAAACACTAAAAGCATATATAGAAATTCATTGGAAATGATTTTACTATAGGAATGCATTGCAAATTATTTACTAGCCATTTATGTAAGCTGTCTTATCACTGATAGGATTTATTAAACAAATCCATCCAAACTTTCATTCCCTCTACTGATTACATATATAGTGAAAACATTAAATGAAATTTTACTAAAAGCATTTATATAGAAATTCATTGGAAATGGATTTTAAACTTTATAGGAATGCATTAGCAAATTATTTAAAACTAGCCATTTATGTTTTAAGCTGTCTTATCACTGATAGGATTTATTAAACAAATCCATCCAAACTTTCATTCCCTCTAATGATTACATATATAGTGACATAGCAAATACTAAAAGCATATATAGAAATTCATTGGAAATGATTTCACTATAGGAATGCATTGCAAATTATTTACTAGCCATTTATGTAAGCTGTCTTATCACTGATAGGATTTATTAAACAAATCCATCCAAACTTTCATTCCCTCTAATGATTACATATATAGTGACATAGCAAATACTAAAAGCATATATAGAAATTCATTGGAAATGATTTTACTATAGGAATGCATTGCAAATTATTTACTAGCCATTTATGTAAGCTGTCTTATCACTGATAGGATTTATTAAACAAATCCATCCAAACTTTCATTCCCTCTAATGATTACATATATAGTAACATAGCAAATACTAAAAGCATATCTAGAAATTCATTGGAAATGATTTTACTATAGGAATGCATTGCAAATTATTTACTAGCCATTTATGTAAGCGGTCTTATCACTGATAGGATTTATTAAACAAATCCATCCAAACTTTCATTCCCTCTAATGATTACATATATAGTGACATAGCAAATACTAAAAGCATATCTAGAAATTCATTGGAAATGATTTTACTATAGGAATGCATTGCAAATTATTTACTAGCCATTTATGTAAGCTGTCTTATCACTGATAGGATTTATTAAACAAATCCATCCAAACTTTCATTCCCTCTAATGATTACATATATAGTGACATAGCAAATACTAAAAACATATCTAGAAATTCATTGAAAATGATTTTCCTTCTAAGATAATATTTTTAAAATTGTTTCTTTTTTCCAGGTAATTAACAAGTCATAATTAAACTCAAGTCATTATGAAAAACCTTTATTGAATTAGTTACAACCACTTTGAAAAGTTTTTATCAAGTTGCAATAAAAATATTAATTAAAAATTAAGACGTGCAAAATAAGTGGACCCTTATATTTACACTGTATATTTCGTTTTATGTGATCACCAACAAGGGTGTGTCTTCTCATCAAACTTTGTCACCCTATACAGTGAACTGATTCTGAGAGAATTACAATTGCTTCCAGGAATCATTATTGGCAGCCACACATCATCAGAATATTTCATGTTATTAAGCATGAGATATTCAAAGGATATAATGTTGATAGCAGATACAGAAAGGAAACTACAGGAACCCATACAGAAGTAAAGGAAAGCATGAAGAAAAGAGTAAATATCAATTGTAAGAATTTAGAATGCATGGTCATCATCAAAAGGGACAGCCTAATATGTGAATTACGAAAGAGATTCAGGCTTATGGCCATATCACATTGAATACATTCTTATTTGAAGAAATAAGTAAATATCAATTGTAAGAAGATAGAATGCATGGTCGCGTGATCAGTGAAGTTAAGCAACATTGAGTCTGTTCAGTACTTAGATGGTTGACCGATTGGGAATACCAGGTGCCGTAAGCGTATAGTGATGGATGTGCGTTGTGGTGCAGTGGATATTGGCTCAGAAATAGAAATCGCTGAGCCAAGTTCAAATTCCAGTTGAATACCCTGCATTCACTTAAGCACTGGTACTCTTGGGAAAGGTATTAATCCGTCCCTTCCCTCCAGTTATGGGTTAAATAACAGGGTAAGACTTGGGGACCCTGCCCTTAAAAACAAATCCCAATGAATCTTGATACTCAAAAAAAAAAAGTATTACTAGACACAAAACTTATTTAAAAACCAACAATAAATTGTTGAAAGAAAACAGTATTACCAGCAATAAATAAATAAAAATTTAGTTGGCAATAAATGACCCACCGAGGTGTCGATATGCCATAAAAACAAAACAACCAAACCAAACAAGAGATTCCAAATTGAACCAAGTACAAAAATTTAAATATCTAAGAAGTATATTTATTTCTAAGAAAAGTAATTGTCAGTATCTTTATATAATTTGAAACTATTAAGAAAAACCTTTATTAAATAAATTACAGCCAGAAATTCATACACTGATGTTCTCAAGGACACATGGCCCAGTAGATATAAGCATAGGTTAGTTCTATTGTCTTGACTGAAAGAGTTGTGAGTTCAATACCAGGCTACAGCAGTGGTGAACAAATAGCTTAGAGAGTTAAGTTAAAGGGAGATAACTACATGGCTACCAGAAGAGATGGCACATGGAATGAGAATGACATATCCCAGTGATTGAAATAAAGGGGTTGGTTTGAAATTCCTAGCACCTGAAGAAGGCTAGATGGACAATGGCTGAAACATACAAAGATTTAAATATCTAAGAAGTGTATTTATTTCTAAGATGAGTAATTGTCAATATCTATGTATAATTTGGAACTATTGTTCTCATCTTGGTTGATATAGATGTTATTAAAGACACAACATTTCAGCCAAGTACCCTTTGGTCATCATCAGGTGTCCATTGACACAAACAATATCTAATATCATAGGATATATCAGAATAATCAACAGATACTCTATACCAGCCATATCAATGGATAGCTGATGATGACCAAAGGATACTTGGCTGTTAATAATGTGTCTATAATCTAAATCTAAACTTATTTATAAATAAAACTTTGTCTGTGTGTCCGTTACCTATAGACTCCAAAACGGCTGAACCAATTTTCTTGAAACTTACACAGTTGTACTATAAGCATCTGTGAGTGTTCTTAGCTAGGTTTTGTGTCGAGTTACCCCCGATGAATATCGAAAATCAATAATCGAAAAAATCAGGTGATAGAAGGAGTGGTCCGATTTTAATCAAATTTGATACACTTATAGACAAAGACATAAGAAACAATATTCAGAAGTTTCAAGGTTGCAGTTCTTACAATAGTACAGAAAATTGATAATATATATATATAAAAGGCAAGATGTTTGTGTGTGTGTGTCTGTTTATCTACCTGTATGTATATATTTTTTTTTTATTTCAGCCCTTTTATTTTAGTTTTTGCTTCAGGTTTGGCTCTAAGTAGATATAGTTATAGTTCTTAGTCTCAGGCATAATACCATTTACTCAGAGGACTTATCTAGCCTTCAAAATTCAGTTTACAATGAAAAAAACTTATTTAATATCGATACCAAGAAATCAAAATTTGACTTACATCCATTCATTTTTCTTTCAATTTTCGGTTTTGTTTTAACTGGAAACAACTATTGCATTTTAGTCTTTCAAGCCAACGTCCAAAGAGTCTGAGCTCCAGGACCATGGATTAGTTTTAAAGCTTTCATTACACCCGAGCAATGCCGGGCTATACTGCAAGTATATATATATATATATATATATATATACACACACATACTAGGTGCGATTGGTAAATTGTCGCACTTATTTTATGATTTCAAATATTCTTTAAGCTGAGTCTGTGCTCTAGGACCATGGATTAGTTTTAAAGCTTTCATTACACCTGAGCAATGCCAGGCTATACTGCTAGTAATATCTATATCAACCAAGATGAGAATCGAAATTATACAAAGATATCTTGGGAGTGTTTTGACAGATTGTCAGATCATGCATCATGAACTCCCAAAGCACGTTGGAATATCCATTTATGTACATTGGAAGAGCAAAAGTTGCTTTCCCAAAGCTAAGCAAAGTATTAAGAAACAGAAAAGTTTCATTAGAAAGAAAGAAGAGAACTGAACTTTTATCTAACATCAGTCCTTTTTTGGTCTTAGGTTTTCTGGTGAGGAAAGTAGTGAAATACACTGTAGGATGCAAGCAAAACTTGCCCGTAGCCAGTTGAACCTTCTTTTGGGGTCAACAGCCATCAGGTGCAATGAAGCTGACTGAATTCTATAGCTATATATGTAGTAAGTATGATGATGATGTAGTATCACTGGGTGAAGGGCTTCATTGACTAGTCAACAGTGAAGTTAGAATGAACCCCACCTCAAATGGAATCAGTAGTATGAGTCCATGACCAAAGTTTGTCTTAAAGTTGGAGGACATTAGTTGAGGTTTAACCTGAAGAGGGATGGGTTACCCTTAAGCTACCTGCCCAAGACAAGCTACACATGAATGAATACTTTTCCGGCTTTGAACCTTGAAATGTGTTTTGAACTCATCAGGTGTACATAGAACTGATGATCAATGATGATGACCTCTTTTTTGACATCAACCAGCTATTGTGTCCCAAACAATAAGCCCTATTAGTGCCAGATTTTCCAAGCCTTCTTTCTTCTTCTGATGTCATAGAGACTTTACTGTTACATTCAGCTAATAGTAGTCTCAACATCATTCTGTAGAAACAAATTTTTATTGCTTCAAGTCTCTTCTTCATTTGTGAGGAGATTGTCCATCATTCACGGCCTATAAGAGGACTAATATTACATAACAGTTCAGGACTCTTTTCTCTGTAGAAGCACATTTCTGTTGTTTCAAGTCTCTTCTTCATCTGTGAGGAGATCATCCAGCATTCACTGGATATAGGAGGATTGATATTACATAACAGATCAGCACATTTTACTTTGTTTCTAGGCTGATGGCCATATCACATTGAAACACCAGTTCCTGTACAATCATCAAAGTTAAGCAAAATCATGCCTAGTCATTACGTAGATGGGGGACTGATTGGGAATACCAGGTGCTGTAAGCTTGGATATGCAGTTGGCATAATGTATAAGAGCTAGGAATAAGAAATCAGTTCCAATTCCAGTTGGGTTCATCACATTCACTTAAGTGCAAATAACCTTGGTATTGGTATGAAACTGCCCCTTCTCCCCAGCTATGGATTAATTAATACAACTTATCAGCAAATAATTATTATCTGAACAAAATTTCTTATAATTACAATCTAAAATTATTTTCTGGCTTTGAATAACCTGATTGATAAGCTGTAAAAATCATTCACAGATCTTTGAATGATGATTTTGTTACCAATCAATGTCTGTACTTGAAACTTTTTAAACATCAGGGTTTGACTTGAGATATTGTCTTCAACCAGGCAAAGCCTGGTTATCTTATCTTTTAATTATAAGAACAATGAAGAAATCTCATAAAATAATTGTTTAAATTTTGTATGTGCTTGTAAAATCTGTTTGTGTGTTTGTACAATGTCTCAGTTTATCTAATCAAACTTATGGCCATATTTCACCCTTTTACTGTGAAACCAATAAATTGTAAACAGAAATTCTACTCCAGTAGTTTCTTTTCTTGCACTTCCCGCCTGTGGAATTCCTTTCCATTTACTTGCTTCTCCGACAGCTACAATCTCCAAGAATTTAAATATAAAGTCAATAGTCATCTCTTATCTCACTAACCTGCATTCTCCCTCTCATGCTCCCTTCTCTGTCCACTCCACTCTCATCAGTATTCTCATCCTTCTCTTACCTACTTCCTGACACCTCCTAAAACCTGACACTCTTTCTCATAACTTTCCTCCTATGTGACCCCCTGCAAAACAGTGGCAGTAAAATGCCTTGCTTTGGGCAATATAATTATTAAAAAAAACAAAAAAACTTCTATATTATTATGATGTGGATATAAAATGGGGGATCAAATCTACATTACAATCAATATATAAACTGATCCCTCACTTTATGACCATAATCATCCTTCTCTTACCCACTTTCATACACTTCCTATAACCTGTCAATCTTTGTCATAACTTTCCTCCTATGTAACCCCCAGCAAAACAGTGGCAGTAAAATGCCTTGCTTGGGGCGATATGATTATAAAAAAATAAAATATTACCAAAGTTAAGCAACAGTGAGCCTGATCAGCACCTAGATAGGAAGCCACTTAGAAATAGCATTTACTGTGTAGCTTGAATGTGTGTGTGTGTGTGTGTGTCCAGTGTAATGAATAACATCTCAAAATTAGAAGTCAGAGATCTGAGTTCAAATGTATGAACCACCTTTTCTCACCCCATATATGGGTTAAATAACAAGACTTGTTTATGAAAATTATTAATATCTAAATAAAAAAATAGATAATACAATATTCGATCACAAAAAGAAAAGAACTATTCTTACGACCTAAAAATTTATTTCAGCTTTAAATAGAATATGAAAGGTTGATAAGCTGTAAAATCCAAATCAACTATTCAGTCTAATCCACTCTGTTTATGTCTATCATTCTATTTTTATCTATGAAATATAATACATACATGCACAAACACATACACACACACACATATATATATATATATATACACCCTACCGGCCATAATTATTAGGCCACCTTAGTTTTTAAAAAACATGATATATTTCATACTATTTTTTAGTATTTATTGCCAAGTGAATAATTGTAAATCAAAATAGAATGGTTCTTTCATTAATATTGCACAATAACATGTGCATCAAATGAATTTATAAATATTTAATAATTACCTATATTGCAGTTTCGTAAATGAAAGAATGAAGAAAATTTAGGGTGATTCGGACAAGTTCATCTTTGCTTTCTTTGCCTTGTAAAATTTTGCAAAGTAATAATAACAAAAGAGCCATTCTATTTTCATTTGGCAACAAATACTAAAAATAGTATGAAATACATCATTTCTTTTAAAAAAACTGGGGTTGCCTAATAATTATGGCCAGTAGTTTATTCACACATACATATATACTGGGTAATTGACTGACAAATTCAAAAATTCTCTTGTGTAATACATTACCTTGCATGGCAGCAGTAATTAACAGGTACATCCAGCTGTAGGTAAGGTCAACAAAGAGTGGTTGACAGATACATACAGCCATACAAAATTATTCACAAAGGACAAGGGTGGTTGACAGATATATCCAGCCATAGATGATGTCAAGAAAGCGATAAACCAAAAAAGACAAGCTAGTTAACTGTCTAGAGTCAAAAAACACATGTTGTTTGTTCTGCCCAGGTTTCAGACCAATCTAGCCAGCTTCCATGTGGTGCAGCCTACAAACACATGGCACAGTTTTCTGTGAAAATATCTCTTCAATATAGAAGTTCTCTCTAGCTCATAGTTTTCAATTTGGCAAAAACCCATGAGTCGTCATTTCCTTGTTTGATGGAAATATGTCTTTACTATAAATATAGCAAATAAAGCTGGTTTACTCAAATCTGGAATCCTAAATATGGCTTCTCCAAAAACACAGAAGAATGTCTGGCAACCCCAATTCCTACTGGGAACTATTGAAAGTTAGACCCTATCTTTTTTAATCATTTCACACTGCTTGTTGTGTAAACATGTGTTGTAGTTTCTATGCATGAGACAAATATAAAGATGTCTATATAATTTTCCATATGACTTAGCTGTTGTTTTTTTTTTTTTAATCATTTCAACCCAAGCAAGGTATTCCACTGCCACTATTGCACAGGGGGTTACATAGGGGAAAGTGATGAGAAAGAGTGGTTAGACATAGGAAATGTGAGGAGGAGGGTGATAGACGGGTAAGGATACCGAGGCTGAGGGTTGGGTAGATGGGAAGAGTGTTTGAGAGAATGGATGCAAGTTAGTGTGTTAGGAGATGTCTATTGACCTTACATTTAAACTCCTGGAGATTGTAGCTGTCGGAGAAGCAATCATGTGGAAGGGAGTTCCACAGGTGGGAAGTGCGAGAAAAGAAGCTATTAGTGTAGAAATTGCGGTTAAATTTTATCACTGTAAAAGGGATGTAGTTGCTAATCTAGTATCTCATGTAAATTCGTACCTATGGGGCACCAGTGATCTAAGTTCATCAGAGCAGAAGCCGTGAAAGTATTTATAGAAAAGGCACAGGGAAGCCACGTCATGCCAGTGAGAGAGTGACTGCAGCCGGTCAGCCGAGTCGGTATCGATCACATTACAGATTCTCCATTGTATTTTGTCCAGAACCCCAAGGAGAATAGCAGGGGCCCCCGACCAGATGTGGCAGCAGTATTCAATACATGGGTGGATTGTAGATTTATATATGTGCATGATAGATTCAGACGGAAAAAGCTGTATAAAAACTCTCTGAGAACAAAGCATGTTTATAATTTCTTTTCTTTTAGTGATTCTGTTCTGTCTATGAAATAAAGTGTCATTATGTCATGGATATAATAATGCTCATAATGGGGAAAATAGAAACTGGGAGAATTTTTTTTTCCATAACTCACCCATTATATGGTGATATGGTGACGTGTGGTATTATTTAACACTCAATATCTGTTGACACTGACATATTAATATCTCATAAACTGGTGGTGGGGTACCTGATGTGCTATGATATTACTAATATCCATTAACTGGTCACTCTAACATGAAAAAGTGTGCAAAAGTATTAGGACAAGAACTATTTTATCTTTTATGAGGCATATTGACAGAAAATAAACCATTTAATTAAAGTAATTTTTATTTGATTTACTCAACAAATGCTTTAACAAAAAAAAATACTTGTTACAAAATAAATTTAATATTTAGTATAATAGCCTTTTGCTTTGATCACAGCCTTCATTCTGTCAGGCATTGACATCACAAGCTTCTTCAATGTATCTAATGGTATCTCCTGTCAAGTAGCTTGTATTTGTTCCCAAAGTGTCTCTTGCGATGTAACATTAGATTTATCACTTTGAGAAGGGGGAATAAGAAAAAAGTCAGTCATATCCAAGGATAATAGAATAATGAGTAGTTTAATAGAATATACATTTCTTTTACACCTAGTTTTAAATAATCACAATTTATTAGTAATTTACTTAGCTTTTCACCCTGTATTTGAATTTAAGTGAGGTTTTTAGGAGTGATTTTAAACTTTATTTTGATGCCTCATAAAAGATAAAATAGTTCTTGTCCTAATACTTTCGCACAGTCCATATATATATATATATATATATATAACAGAAATAGTGGTTGCCACAATGAGAGATATTGGTATAGAAGAAAAAGTGTGAGAAGCTGTGAAAGTTTTCTTTAAAGTGTAGATTTATTGTTGTTATTATTATTAATATTACATGCTTTTTGTATGATATATTAAAAAAAACTAACTTACCCGTAGAGTAGAATTGAATCAAAATCGATGAAAACAATTTTGAAGGAAAAGACAAAATCAAATTTCGCAAGACACTGAAAAGATTTTTTTATAGCCAACAAAGGTGACGGGAGAGATTTAACGTGGTAGCGTGAAAAAAAGCCCAACACGCACGCACGAACGCATATGAACTTTCTGACCTGCCCACCACTTGACTTATCTATTTATACACAATACCTTGGACATCAGAAAAACAAACGGATCTCGATTTATTCACCTGAAGAGAGTAAACTGTAGACTCGAAACACGTGTAGCTACACAAATACCATTATGGATACTTAATATATCATATGAAAAGCAAAACTAGAAGGGAAGGTGGAACTCGAGTAAAAAAAAATTCAATCAAAAAATAAATAATTAAAATGTAAGTGGGGTGCAAATATATGTTCCACATGAGTAGTAAAAAAAGAAAAAAGGGAACTCACAAACCCTCCAATACACGTAAGGAGTAAATGAAGTGCCCTTTTTTTTTCCTTTTTTTTCTTTTTTTTTTCTTTTTTTTTTTCACAAAAAAAATTTTTTTTTTTTCACAAAAAATATTTTTTTTTTTCACAAAAAATATTTTTTTTTTTCACAAAAAATATTTTTTTTTTTTCACAAAAAAATTTTTTTTTTTATTCACAAACCCTCCAATACACGTAAAGAGTAAATGAAGTGCTCCTTTTTTTTCTTCTTCTTTTTTTTTTTTTCACAAAAAAAATTTTTTTTTTGATTCACAAACCCTCCAATACACGTAAGGAGTAAATGAAGTGCTCCTTTTTTTTTTTTTTAATCATTTCACCCCAAGTAAGGCATTCTACTGCCACTATTGCGCTTGGGGCTACATAGGGGAAGGTAAATAGAAAGAGTGGTTAGATATAGGAAATGTCAGTGATAGATAGTTGGGTAGGTGGGAAGAGTGTTTGAAAGAATGGAAGTTAGTGTGTTAGGAGGTGTCTATTGGCCTTACATTTAAACTCCTGGAGATTGTAGCCGTCGGGGAAGAAGTCATTTGGAAGAGAATTCTACAGACGGGAAGTGCGAGAAAATAAACTCTTGGAGTAGAAGTTGCGGTTGCATTTTTTCGGTTTCACTGTAAAAGGGTGGGATCTAGTTGCTAATCTAGTATCTCGTGCAAATTCGAACCTAGGGGGCACCAGTGATCTAAGTTCATCGGAGCAGAAGCCGTGAAAGTATTTATAGAAGAGACACAGGGAAGCCACGTCGCGCCGGTGAGAGAGAGACTGCAGGCGGTCTGCTAAGTCGGTATCGATCACATTACAGACCCTCCGCTGTACCTTGTCGAGAAGCCCAAGGAGAATAGCAGGGGCACCCGACCAGGTATGGCAACAGTATTCAATGCACGGGCGGATGGTAGATTTATAAATGTGCAGGATAGATTCAGACGGAAAAAAAACCCCGGGCCCTGCACAGAGAACCGACTTTCATAGCAGCGGATTTAGCAATGGATTCGATATAGTCATTCCACTTGAGGTCCGTTGAGAGTGTGAGACCAAGGAGGCGCAGTGTTTTACTCTCTGGGAGGCAAGCCTGGTCCATGCTCCTTCTTTTCTGCACAAACTGGGCCGGTGTAAATTTAAATACACAGCCTCAAGAACACGCAGATGATATGATGATCTAGCAGTATGCAAAATAGAAAACCATGTGTCTTCATACCGGTTGGCACCGTCATAATGGAGAAGATGTTTACCAATAGCAGTCATGGACAGCTTGTCGTTCTTATAGAGTTCCATCTTCCCTTCTATAACGCCAAATTAATGTGTCCTGATAATTATTTAAAAGTTTTGCCAACGTTCACTTTTGATAATGTGTTGGTTGAAAGGGTCCTAAAGTGTTATATATTGATGCATGTTTCATTAATAATATAGACAAGTTTTGTCAATTTATTTTATCTAGTTTTTTTTCATATCGTCTGATAAGCTTAATAGCATTATTGTTGAAAGAGGAAAGAAAATCACAATAGTGATACATGTTTTTATTTAATCCTTTCTGAGCTTTCGGCTTACATCAGCCATTATCAAAGATGACAATAGTGTTGATTGTAACGGATAGTTAGCGAACGAAATAGACAGAGGAAAGCAGCGGATAGCATATTTGAAGGGCCTGGGCAGGTGGATGATAGAACGGGGGTTGCCTGGTGTCACAGTAAAAAGTGTGCTCAGAGTCACCTGTAATAGGGGAGACGTGTAAGGCCATGATCGCATACGTCCTGAATGGACCAGGCACATAGAAGATGATTAATATATACTTTTTCCTGTTTTATTAACATTTAATTAATATTTATATACTGATGTACGGATACATCTATCGCCCGGTTCACACTCCACCCATGTCTATTGAACAGGTTAAGAGGCTCATCCCTTGTTCCCTGTTTAGGATGTGGTTTAATCCTTTTGAGCTTTTATTTTGAGCTTTCGGCCTACATCAGCCATTATCAAAGATGAAAATAGTGTTGATTGTAACGAGCAGTTAGCGGACGTACGATAGTAGTAGTCGTCTATTTTGTTTGTGTGGAAGATTGGCGAACACGTGCGTGCATGCTGGAAGCGAAAATCGCACTACAGCTTGTGGCGTCTCACATGACCACACGAGAGTGGGGGCGAGAAGTATTAAGTATGGAAAGCCACTGGGATAACCAATCACTTCTGTTATCTAGTATAGGTATTTGAGAATGTGTGTGGAGATTTCGTAGTTCATTTTGTTCAGGTTAGGTTTCAACTGGTTTATGTATATGGCTTCGAGTAATTTTAGTTATATATATATATATATATATATATATATATATATATATATATATACAAATTTTATGTAGCCCTTTCCCGTAAGTATTTAGAACTGAAGAAAGATCTGAATCCCCAAATAAATTGGAAATTAATCAGCTCAGCAATAGTCTAAGTGATAAATATAATCTGTGCTTAGTAGAAAAAAACTGATAGTCAAAATTTACTTCTAAATCAAAAGAATGTGTTGACCACATCAGTCCGCGACATGACAGTGCTACGTAGCAAGAAGATGGTGTTGAAGTTTGTGGCCACTGAAAAGGAAACGTAGAAAATAAGATCGAATAGAGCAAGGTCAGCATTTTTATGAGTTCTGGTTGTTCCTTGCAGAGTATAGTGGGTTTAACATCCCGAATATAGAAGGTGTGTTGAATATAGATTGTACACCTGAAGATGGTTGGAGAATGGATTGGCTAAAAAGTAGTGGTCAGAACAAAAGAAATACAAAGGAGTTTATACTGGGTTATAGTGAAGTGTATTTGTGTGTCGAAACAGATTAACTGAATTTGGCCTTGTTAGTAGATAGCCCACTATAAGTGGGGTATAAAACAAGAAAATCAAAGTGTGTACAGAAACAATATATATATATATATATATATCAATTAAGGTTTTTTTACAAAAAAAAGTAATGTCTTTTGGTTGGTACAAAGGTCGTTAAAGATGTTAATGGCAGCAATTGCCAAAAAGAGTTTGTGCGTATGTATGTGTGTACATTCGTTTGTGTGGAGTGTCTTTGAAGTCTCCGCTCAGCCCATTCGAGTAAGTGGCTCAGTGAACAGTGAAGAAGAAGATGAGAGAGAAAGGAGAGGCAACATAATACGATCGCTTGACGTATGTCAAGGGGCGTGTTAATTATGCTCGTATTTTCTCAGCTCCCAATTGCTTTCTTGTGTTGTCCTTTTATTTCGTCTTCGGGGCTCCGAACAAGTCATTTGGAAATTCACACCCGGATTTAATTCCGGACTTTCCATTGGACGATAAACGAAATTCACGTCGGTTCGCGAAAAGGGCCCGTAAAAGGAATTTGATATTTATTTATCTTTGGTTTTCCACCGAAACATCTGCGTGGTGCCCAGATGCGCAAAGACCAGTTTTGGTCATTTGCTATCTGAACCTCTGAGGGCAAACATCCGGTCCCTCACTTGCTCGGTATCACCACAAGAGTACTTCCGTTGCTGCCACTGATGAATAAAAAAAAAAGTAAGGAAGCCATCGTCTGCCATGAGAGCCAGCAAGCATGAGTTTTTATAATGTACAAAAAATATACTAACTCCCGAATCTTCCAAATTACTCAGTCAAATTAAATGTTGATGATATAAACGAGTTTAATACAACTAGACACATGATGTTACAAACCATCTCAATAAAGACTATGACCGAGAGAATTGATTTAAGCTTAATATAAGACTTAGTACATATGCAATAACAATAGAAAATTTAATTAAAGAAAGACAAAATATTAACGACATAAAATCTAAAAAAGTTTACTGTAAATGATTGTAAAAAAATGTCACAACAAACACGCACAAAAAGATTTATTTACAAACTATACTGAATGAAAGTTTGGATGGATGTGTTTAATAAATCCTATTAGTGATAAGACAGCTTACATAAATGGCTAGTAAATAATTTGCAATGCATTCCTATAGTAAAATCATTTCCAATGAATTTCTAGATATGCTTTTAGTATTTGCTATGTCACTATATATGTAATCATTAGACGGAATGAAAGTTTGGATGGATTTGTTTAATAAATCCTATCAGTGATAAGACAGCTTACATAAATGGCTAGTAAATAATTTGCAATGCATTCCTATAGTAAAATCATTTCCAATGAATTTCTAGATATGCTTTTATTATTTACTACGTCATTATATATGTAGTTATTACATGGAATAAAAGAGTTAACATATTGTATAATAAACCCTATTAGTGATAAGATATAAATAGCACCTCTTAGTGATATCACAACTTCCAGAAACAAGAAATCTTTTGTTTTTTGAACTGACAGAAAGACCATTTAACATACTGAAATATCAATGGAAGCAATCGGGGTATAAGATGATCGCATCGCTTTCAAAGTATGTTTAAGAAATGAAAGTAAGAAACATTCTGCCACTAATGGATTTGTTTAATGATGTCAGGAAGATGGAAAAATAAAACTTATATGGACACGGAAGGGATCTTTTAACAAATGAAATACCCAATGTGGGAATTTTAAATTTAGATTTTAAATTTTTGAATTCTCACAAAATGATGAACTCGGTGAGTTAGTCAGGGCCGTGCTTAGGACCCACGCAGACCCCGCAAGTTCTCTAGGGGCCGCAAGGCTCCATGGCTCCGCAGATCTATCGTAATGAAAAAAATTAACAAAATAATTATTAGGATTAACTGGAAAATTATCAAACTTGCATGTCGAAATAGACATCTATCAACCCGTCTCGTCTCTCTCTCTCTCTCTCTCTCTTATATATATATATATATATATAATCTTTGATAGAAGCCTTATGATTATGAAACTTGCATGTTGAAATAGACATCAACCAGTCTCGTTCTCTCTCTCTCTCTCTCTCTATATATATATATATATATATATATATATATATATACTCTCTCTATTTTTATATATATATATATTCTCGCTGTGTTTTCATATATATATATATATATATATATATATATTCTCTCTGTTTTCATATGTATATATATTCTCTCTGTTTTCATATGTATATATATTCTCTCTGTTTTCATATTTATATATATATATTCTCTCTGTATTTTCATATTTATATATATATTCTCACTGTATTTTCATATTTATATATATATTCTCACTGTACTTTCATATTTATATATATATTCTCTCTGTATTTTCATATTTATATATATATTCTCACTGTATTTTCATATTTATATATATATTCTCACTGTATTTTCATATTTATATATATATTCTCACTGTATTTTCATATTTATATATATATATTCTCTCTCTATTTTCATATTTATATATATATATATTCTCTCTCTATTTTCATATTTATATATATATATATATATATATTCTCCCTCTCTCTCTCTCTCTCTCTCTCTCTCTCTATATCTATATATATATATATATATATATATATATATATATATATATCTTTGATAGAAGCCTTCTGGGCCCTGAAGAGACCGCAAGTCATTTGTAATAAAAAAAAAATGAACTTTAGAGAGAAATAGATTATAGATATGTTTCAACATACATACAAGAGCATAACATGTATATTCAAACTTTCAGGATATAAAAACGTTTAAGAAAATCTAGCGACTCTGACAATCTTCGAACTTTCCGAGAGTATGTAATTTTGCTTAAAGTACCATTTATTGTGGTTTCAGTATGTTCGGGGGTCGCAAGTTGCATTCTGCGGGGTGGGGGCGATGTTGCTAAGCACTGGAGTTAGTCATTAATCATAATCTGTGTGACCTAAATCTGACACAAAAATGCAGTTAATTCTTAAGGTAATGTATAGAAAGCGCCCTGATTCCGAACCACGCAGCACATCACCTTTCTTTCAAAAGTATTGCTCTTGCAACGTGCTGTACTTAAACACAACAACGATTTTAAAAAAAAAATTGGCAGGATTAATGAGACCACAGAAGCTGTGCATCTGGTAATATCAGATGCCAGAAATTTAAAATCTACATTTTAAAGTAAGTTTCCTGAGCATCTTCAGCATTTCTCTCATCATACGTATGATTCCATTAATAAAATTATTATTGAATCTATAGTAGTCCTTTCAAAAGATGAAATGTGACACAAGAAAAAAGTAATATGTAATGTATGTGTATATATATATATATATATATATATATATATATATATATATATTAATTTGGAAGGTCAGCTAATGACGCTACCTTGGTTTCAACCTTTTGGAATCTTCAGGTGTTTTATATTAACTGATGATCTAACCTTTTTTTTTTTTTTTTTTTCGAAAGCAAAACAGGACGATCCCAGTTGCCTCACCAGAAGTTTAATAAAATTTTAATAAAATTTTAATAAAATTTAATAAAATTTAATAAAATTTTAATAAAATTTAATAAAATTTTAATAAAATTTAATAAAATTTTTTTTTTTTCGAAAGCAAAACAGGACGATCCCAGTTGCCTCACCAGAAGTTTAATAAAATTTTAATAAAATTTAATAAAATTTAATAAAAAAATTTTTTTTTCGAAAGCAAAACAGGACGATCCCAGTTGCCTCAACAGAAGTTTAATAAAAAAAAAGGACTGGTCAAGAATTGTAAACATTTTCATCTGGGTTCATATAATCCTGAAAATATATTTTCTGAATTGTTTACATCCAGACATTGCTTTGGACCTTTCATTTAACATCTTTTCTCAATCTGGAAAAGATACTATGGCCCGAGTATTGAATACTGCTGCTACATCCGGTCGGGTGCCCCTGCTATTCACCTCGGGGTTCTTGACAAAACCCAACGGAGAATCTGTAATGTGATCGATACCGACTTGGCAACTCGGATGCAGTCGCTGTCTCATCGGCGTGATGTGGCTTCCCTGTGCCTCTTCTATAAATACTTGCACGGCTTCTGCTCCAATGAACTTAGATCACTGGTGCCCACTAGGTATGAATTTACACGAGCTACTAGATTAGCAACTAGGTCCCACCCTTTTACAGTGAAACCGATAAAATGTAACCGCAATTTCTTTTCTAACAGCTTCTTTTCACGCACTTCCCACCTGTGGAATTCCCTTCTCTATACTTGCTTCCCCGACAGCTACAATCTCCAGGAATTTAAATGTAAGGTCAATAGACATCTCCTATCACACTAACTCGCATACATTCTCTCTGGCTCTTTTTTTCGTCTACTCCACCCCCATCCTCGGTATCCTCATCCGTCTATTACCCTCCTCCTGACATTTCCTATAACTAACCCCTCTTTCTCATCACTTTCCCCTATGTAACCCCCTGTGCAACAGTGGCAGTAGATAATTAAGAAAAAAAAAGAAACACATCTCTTCTTGACATAATCTGCAAACATAACCACTATTGCAAGTTCTAGCCTTTTGTATTTAATATGCTCTAAATTACATAAGGGCCACTTTTTTTCCTTTAATTTCAACATGTTTGGCAAGTTGGTACGATTTTTAAGGCTTTTTAGCTTGAATTTTGACTCATGATTTTTCATCATTTTTTAAAATTCCCTTCAGTATATATATATATATATATATATATATATATATATATATATATATGGTAATTTTGGTTATTACAATTGTTTATAAAAGCATAATATCAGTACACAAAAAATTTTCATATTATAGAACAAAATTGTTCCTCTTCAGATGATGTGTTAAAAGAAGAGGAACAGTATTGTTCTGAAACATGAAAAAAAAATTTTTTGTGCAGTGATATTATGCTTTTATAAACCATTGTAATTACAAAATTAGATGTGCGTTGTGGTGCAGTGGATATCGACTAGGAACGACAAATCGGGGTGCCGAGTTCAAATTCTAGTTGAATTCCTTGCTCTTCCCTCCAGTTAGGGGTTAAATAACAGGAGAGAGTGGGTTCTATAGCCTTGGCTGGCAAACAGTCTACCACAGAAAGTAATGCCAACCTACTACGGAATAATTTTCTGCCCAGTCAGTCATGTCTCTTTAGAGACATGATCGCCCAAAGCGTGCATCATGTATGGCAATTAACTGACTGAATAACAAAATTACAATATTAAGCTCTACTCTGTATCAAGCACTCTTTATGTTGTCCAATGCTTGGAGAGTGGGTTTTTAATCTACATGTTCTTTCACTTTTTTGTAATATATATATATATATATATATATATATATATATATGTACTTGTCCGTTTGTTACTTTCCGTTAATCTAAAAAAACGTGTGCTCCAATTGTTTTGAAATTTTACTGTAGCATTTTAATCGAATACGAGCGTGTTTTTTATATACCTTATATTAAAAGATATTACAATATTAAACAAATATATATTTTGTAAATCTATTAGAGCCGATGAGAGCCGAATCAAAAAACTTTCATTTTCAATATGGACGCGTTTACAGACAACTTTGTTATTTCATAGAAAACATAGGAAAACTGCACATTTAAGGTAAATGAAGCCTTTCATTATTATTATTATTTCTATTTTGGTGGGTGTAAACAACAGAAATCCCTTCCCTTTTTTTTTAAATAATTTCTATTCATTTTTTTAAAACGAATTATTATCGATATCCCATTTATTTCGTTAGTTTACTAAATATATTTCTTCTTTTCTTCCATTTAACCAAACTGAGCCACAGCAACGCGTGGCTGGGTACAGCTAGTATATATATATATATATATATATATCGCCGTACGACGACAAAACAACAAACACGCATATATAAAAATATAAGGTTATATTTTTATTAATGACGACGAACCGTGTGGAATAGAGAACGGAAGGGTGAGAGCGCACATAGAATGGGTTGACGGGAGTGTAGTCTTGACTGAGGTGTCTCTCTGCTTCCACTGGCCGTTCTCTGCTGGCGAATCCGTGTGTCGAGGTCTTTTTATAGTCTTCTAGAACCGGGACTTTCCTTCCGGTTTTGCCTCGCCCACGCAACGCCCACGTAATTCCAAGTTCTGTTTGCCTCCGTAGTCATTTCCGCCGCTGTCGGAAATAAGGTCAAACGAGCCTGACTCATAACTCTGCGACATTTCTCAAACACCTGTCTTGTCGTTCGCCGACCCCTTCACCGACGGGAAACACCATCGATTGCATCAACCTTCCTCGGGTGGGGCCAGATTGTTATATTAGATATATATATATATAGAGAGAGAGAGAGAATAAAAAGTGTGAGAATGAAGAAATAGGGTTGCTCTGGCGAGAGAAATTAGTAAAGAATAAAAAGTGTGAGAAGCCATGAACGTTTTCTTTAAAGTGTATATTTATTGTTTTTGTAATTATACATGTTATGAAACATTAATTGTTCATAATGGTGTTTGTGACGCTACACGTGTTTCGAGTCTAAAATTCAGGCGAATAAATTTGTGGTTTTCACGTTTGAGTTTCTTCGAATACCTGGTCGCGAGTTTGTTTTATAAAGTTCATAGGAAGAATAGGAAAATAAATAAAATCAGTAAAACAAAATAAAGTAAAATAAAATTAGATTAAATAAAATAAATCAAAATGACATAAATCAAACGCTGGCACGTTGAATGGTCTGTTTCCACATCAGCATGTGTCTAAATGGATAAACAGATAAATAAATTAACAGATGAAACAGTCAAGTGTTTATCCCAATTTGAAGTGGTTTTGGTCTGGGGTGACCTTTTTAGTGTGTAAGAGTTATCCTTTTGTCGCCGTGGTTTATCTTTTAATCGGTCATTTAGTTGTTTTTTTATAGCTTTGACGGTGTTTTGAATTTGACGTGTGTGTGGGGGGGGGCGTTTTTTATATATTTCGTTTGTATGTTTTGGAGTTGTTATGTGTCCGTGTTATTGTCTGGAGTTATCTTTTGAGATTTGTGTGTGTGTGTGTGTGTGTGTGTGTGAGTTGTTTATGTGTTATTGTTTGGAGCTATCTTTTGAGTTTGGTGCGTGTGTATATGTATGTGGGTTGTGTGTGTGTGTGTGTGTATACATGTATGTGAGTTGTTTATGTGCTATTGTTTGGAGCTATCTTTTGAGTTTGGTGCGTGTGTATATGTGTGTGTGTGTGTGTGTGTGTATGCGTGTTTCTGTATGTTTTTCGGTGTGTGCGTTTTTCATGTTGTTTTGTTGAGCGAAGGTTTGTATTTTTCTATTAATCTTTCTTCCTGCATTAATAATATTGCATAATCTGTATTTTGATAGAGTGGTGCGACAGTAAATCTGCCATCGTTACATTCATGTAGATGTTTAGAAACATATAATTTCCTGTTACGTTATTTATTTTCCTATTCTTCCTATTAACTTTATAAAACAACAAACTCGTGACCAGATATTCGAAGAAAATCAAACTTAAAAACCACAAACTTATTCGCCTGAAGAGAGTCAATTTTAGACTCGAAACACGTGTAGCGTCACAAACACCATCATGGACAATTAATGTTTCATAACATGTATAATTGCAAAAACAATAAATATACACTTTAAAGAAAACGTTCATGGCTTCTCACACTTTTTATTCTATACTAATTTCTCTCGTTGGAACAACCCTATTTCTTTATATATGTGTGTGTGTGTGTGTGTGTGTGTGTCTGCGTATATATATGTGTGTGTGTGTGTCTGCGTATATATATATGTGTGTGTGTGTGTGTCTGCGTATATATATGTGTGTGTGTGTGTGTGTGTCTGCGTATATATATTGTGTGTGTGTGTGTGTCTGCGTATATATATATATGTGTGTGTGTGTGTCTGCGTATATATATGTGTGTGTCTGCGTATATATGTGTGTGTGTGTGTGTGTGTGTCTGCGTATATATGTGTGTGTGTGTCTGCGTATATATGTGTGTGTGTCTGCGTATATATGTGTGTGTGTGTCTGCGTATATATATGTGTGTGTGTCTGCGTATATATATATGTGTGTGTGTGTCTGCGTATATATATATCTGTGTGTCTGCGTATATATATATATGTGTGTGTGTCTATATATATATGTGTGTGTGTCTATATATATATGTGTGTGTGTGTGTGTATATATATCTATATATGTGTGTGTGTGTATATATCTATATATGTGTGTGTGTGTATATATATATATATATATATATATATATATATATATATATATATATATATATTGTTAGTGTTCTAATTCATTACTAAATGAACGATGCGTAGATGCTAGAGTAGCTACTGTTTATTCAAAGTCTACCATTCTTCCAGAGTGATGTCTCAATCAAGGTGTGAGATCGTACGTGTCTGTGTGTTTGTATGACAAGCAAACAAACAAACAAACAAATGAGTAGACAGATACTTTCTGGTGCCTTGGCCATCAGATGCAATAAAGTAATTTTAGTTATGGTCCTCACTTAATCTCAAAGATCTCAATGCATTTTTCTTCACATACAGTTTTATCTGTTTATTCATTCTAGTTTAAGTTTGAGTTTTGTTTAACGGCATATCAACACCTCTGTGGGTTATTTAATGCCAAAAAGGTTGGGTTTTAAGGTATTTTTTTAATAGTCGGTTATAGTGAGAAGGTTGATTTAGTTAGATTTTGAGTTTGAGTTTTGTTTAACGGCCTATTAACACCTCTGTGAGTTATTTAATGCCTAAAAGGTGGGGGCTTAAGGTATTGTTTTTTAATCTTTGTTTATAGCGAGAAGGTTGATTTAGTCAGATTTTAATGAAAACTTTTTGTTTTTATTCATTTTTATTTTAGAAAACTGAAAATGTCTTTTTAGCTTTGTTCAATATAGTTTTGCTGAGAATTTTTTTTTCTTTCAAAAATGTATTATGGTAATTTTTTTCTTCAAAATTGTATTGTTTAAAATATTTTTCCTTCAAAAATATATATTTTTCTATAAAAGTCTACTTTTATGTATATATTTCTAAAAAAAAAGTATATTTTTATACTTTCATGGTATTTTGACCCCAGTTTGGGAGGTAAATATTTGCCCATAGCTGGGACCCAAACAGGTGCTACCACTCCGGGTCAGGGTGGACCTAGGAACAACAACAATTAAGAGGTGGTTCTATGCTCCTCACAATCTCCTAATCAGAGGCCTTGCTGCTGGATGCAGTTTACCTTTTTCATTCTAACCTGAAGAATCTAGAGGAAAGAGATGGTCTTGGCAAAACATGATGATTGTAGCTTTTTTGTGGGGCAATGCATATCGACTCAAAATGACAAATTGGAGAGCCGAGTGCAAATTCCCGTTGAATTCTTTGCATTCACTTACACAGAAATACCCTTGAGAAAGGTATTAATCCATCTCTTCCCTCCAGTTATGGGTTAAATAATGGGACAGATAAGATTGGGTTCTATAGCCTTGGTTGGCAACCAGTCTACCACAGAAAGCAATGGCAACCTACTCCTGGATAATCTTCTTCCCAGTCAGTCATGCCTCTTTCAAGACATGATCACCCAAAGTGTGTACCACGTATGGCACTTAACTGACTGACACTTTGAATATAGCTCATCCCTTGTTTCCTGTTTAGGATGTGGCTTCCGGCTTTTTCTTTTCCAATCTTTTCACTCTTACGTAGCCCCCTGGACATCAGTGGCGTTACCGCCTTGCTCGGGGTGATATGATTAATATATATATATATATATATATATATATTCTAAACATATGCTGTTAAATATAAGAGACAATGCATGTCTATTATGTTTAATCATGAGCCGTTCTAAACGTCGTATTTTGGCTTTAATTTCAGTTGAAAATAAAGACAAAAATTCTCCAACATTCGGATAATTATTTATTGATTTGCTTCTAAGCTTTCGGCTCACATGAGCCATCTTCAGAGAGGTAGTTTAAACTGAAATATTATAACATCCACCATCACCGACGATCTCACCCTGTGTTGACATAAAACTCCGCTTGGCAACGGCAATAGTTACCAAAAATAATAAACGCAGTTCGCAAATTTGCGATGCGGTTTTATGACGTCACATCGCGTGATAGCGCGAAATGACAACAAAACCATGTAGTCAAATGCAATGTAATATGTTATTTCCGGATTTGAAGTTGATTTTATTGAGTGTTGGTTGTTTAGATTTGATGTACATGGCCTCCAATATCAAATACCCACACCAATATATAACCTTTCCAAAACACTTAACAAAGTAATTACTCCCTATTTTCCTGGTAAATATAGTATTAATTCCACGGACGAATTTTTACAGATTCTCCATTCCGTAAAACGTAAGAATCAAATAATTGCATCTTTGGATGTCCAAAACTTATTCACAAATATTCCCGTCCATGAAACAATTGACATCATTATCCGTGATGTATACAATCATGCTACTCTCCCATCAATCAATATTAAACCCACAATATTAAAAAAAACTATTATTAGCATGCGCCACAGAAATACCCTTTCACGATCCCTTAGGCAATATTTATACACAAATAGATGGTATTGCGATGGGATCTCCTTTAGATCCCCTCTTTTCTAATTATTATATGGCAAATCTAGAAAATAAAATAATTAATGACAACAATAAACCCTCTATATATGTAAGATACATAGATGACATCTTTGTTTTAGCTAAGAATATCGATCAAATTACATATCTTAAAAACAAATTTGAAAGTCACTCCGTCCTCAAATTTACATTAGAACTTAATATTAATAACAAAATCCCATTCCTTGATGTATTCATTGATTCTAGCACACATAAATTTACTACTTCTCCATATAGGAAACCAACTAGCATAAATTCATGTCTTCTTAATTATAATAGTGAATGCCCCCAACGATATAAGTTAGCTGTTATAAAAAACTTACTTCAACGCACACAAATGATATCTTCTTCCAAATCTATATTTTATAAAGAATTACACAACATTAAGCAAACACTAGTCAATAATAGATTTCCTAACTCCGTTATTAATCAACAAATTAAAATGTATCTCAACAAAATTAACAATAGCCCTAACAATAATGATAATATTAATAATAATGGTTTACATCAAAATAAACATAACACTATTACCTTATACTATTGCAACCAAATACATAATAATTATAAACAAGATGAAAAAACTCTCAAAAACATAATACGTAGAAATGTTAAACCAGAGGAAAGTAATAATCAAATTAAACTCATTATATATTATAAAAAATTTAAAACAGTTGACCTCATAGTCTATAATAACCCAACAAGCACTAAACTAAATTCTCTACAAAAAAACCAATGTAGTGTACCAATTTACATGCCCATTCAGAGATTGCATCTCTGATACTAATAAAAAACCCAGTACATATATTGGTTTTACTACAACCACGCTCTCCCGTAGACTTACATGTCATCTTTCTGATCAGAGTACTATTAAACAACATTTCTCTGAAAAACATAAATATGTAGGTAATATCAGAGAGATTTTGGTCAACAATACGGTGATCCTTACTCATACACACAGTAAGAGGAACCTGCAGATACTGGAGGTCATGTACATCAAATCTAAACAACCAACACTCAATAAAATCAACTTCAAATCCGGAAATAACATATTACATTGCATTTGACTACATGGTTTGGTTGTCATTTCGCGCTATCACGCGATGTGACGTCATAAAACCGCATCGCAAATTTGCGAACTGCGTTTATTATTTTTGGTAACTATTGCCGTTGCCAAGCGGAGTTTTATGTCAACACAGGGTGAGATCGTCGGTGATGGTGGATGTTATAATATTTCAGTCTAAACAATCTCTCTGAAGATGGCTAATGTGAGCCGAAAGCTTAGAAGCAAATCAATAAATAATTATCCGAATGTTGGAGAATTTTTGTCTTTATTTTCAACTGAAATTAAAGCCAAAATACGACGTTTAGAACGGCTCATGATTAAACATAATAGGCATTCATTGTCTCTTATATTTAACAGCATATGTCTAGAAAATTACTTGCTGCCTCGATACACTATATATATAGTCATCCGCAGACAGATCTGTTTTGTTGTATCACAGCTCATCAGTGCGGTTAGACTCCGATTGCTTTTTAACCCCGGAGTGAAACCCGACCGAATTGGCATCAGTCGGCGATTCTATCTCTGGGCTATGGGCGTTCGATAGAAGAAGGCAGACTTTTTAGCGTGTATATTATCATTATACGCGTTCAATAGCCAGAGTGCTCTAATTCATTTTACTGAATGAGCGATATATATTTGTTTTAACATTATTTTTAATCGATACTCGAATTTGAGTAGATATTCTGTTTTTAATTAAACGGTGTATTTATATATATATATATTTTACTGGCCTGATTATTTATGAGAAATTTTGTTAGAAAAATGTGTGTCATTCGACAGGATTTGAACCTGCGACCTATAACAACATAGGGGAAGCCACCAATTGATCTGGCACATTTTAGACCACTCAACTGCAAATTATTTCAAAGTCTAAACAAAACCAAATAAAGCCTTATATACACAACTTTCAGTTTCTCATAAATAATCAACTTTGCTCTAAAATGTATCGTAATCAACAGTATGCTCATATCTAAGTCAATCCGTTTGTTTGTTTGTATGTATGTATGTATGTATGTCTCTATCTATCTATCTATCTATCTATCTATCTATCTATCTATCTATCTACACTACTGGCCATAATTATTAGGCAACCCCAGTGTTTTAAAATGATGTAATTTGTAATATTTTTTAGTATTTATTGTCAAGTGAATAGTTGTAAATGAAAATAGAATGGTTCTTTTAATATTGCACAATAACATGTGCATCAAATGAATTTATAAATATTTAATAATTACCTATATTGCAGTTTCGTAAATGAAAGAATGAAGAAAATTTAGGGTGATTCAGATGAGTTCAACTTTGCTTACTTGTTTTGTAAAATTTTGCATAGTATTAACAAAAGAACCATTCTATTGTTATTTACAAGTACCCACTTGGCAATAAATACAAAAAATAATATGAAATGCATAATTTCTTTTAGAAAAATTAGAATGATATAATAATTATGGCCGGTAGTGTATCTCAGTCTGTTGATATCCATCTGTCTGTCTATCTATCTATCTATCTATCTATCTATCTTCCCGGTCTGTTGACATCTATCTATCTATCTATCTATCTCGGTCTGTATCTATCTATCTATCTCGGTCTGTTGACATCTATCTATCTATCTCGGTCTGTTGACATCTATCTATCTATCTCGGTCTGTTTGTGTCTCCATCTCTCTATCTCGGTCTGTTGGCATCTATCTATCTATCTCGGTCTGTGACATCTATCTATCTATCTCGGTCTGTGACATCTATCTATCTATCTCGGTCTGTTGACATCTATCTATCTATCTGGGTACGTATGTATCTATCTATCTATCTCGGTCTGTTGACATCTATCTATCTATCTCGGTCTGTTGACATCTATCTATCTATCTATCTATCTCGGTCTGTTGAGCATCTATCTATCTATCTCGGTCTGTTGAGCATCTATCTATCTATCTCGGTCTGTTGACATCTATCTATCTCTCGGTCTGTTGACATCTATCTATCTATCTATCTATCTCGGTCTGTTGACATCTATCTATCTACTCTCGGTCTGGCTGACATCTATCTATCTATCTATCTATCTCGGTCTGTTGACATCTATCTATCTATCTCGGTCTGTTGACATCTATCTATCTATCTATCTATCTATCTATCTCGGTCTGTTGACATCTATCTATCTATCTATCTATCTCGGTCTGTTGACATCTATCTATCTATCTATCTATCTCGGTCTGTTGACATCTATCTATCTATCTATCTATCTATCTATCTATCTATCTATCTATCTCGGTCTGTTGATATCTATCTATCTATCTATCTCGAATCAGTGATATCTATCTATCTATCTATCTCGGTCTGTTGATATCTATCTATCTATCTATCTGTCTGTTGATATCTATCTATCTATCTATCTCGGTCTGTTGACATCTATCTATCTATCTATCTATCTCGGTCTGTTGATATCTATCTATCTATCTATCTCGGTCTGTTGACATCTATCTATCTATCTATCTCGGTCTGTTGACATCTATCTATCTATCTCGGTCTGTTGATATCTATCTATCTATCTCGGTCTGTTGACATCTATCTATCTATCTATCTATCTATCTATCTCGGTCTGTTGACATCTATCTATCTATCTATCTATCTATCTATCTCGGTCTGTTGACATCTATCTATCTATCTATCTATCTATCTCGGTCTGTTGATATCTATCTATCTATCTATCTCGGTCTGTTGATATCTATCTATCTATCTATCTCGGTCTGTTGATATCTATCTATCTATCTATCTCGGTCTGTTGATATCTATCTATCTATCTATCTCGGTCTGTTGATATCTATCTATCTATCTATCTCGGTCTGTTGATATCTATCTATCTATCTATCTCGGTCTGTTGATATCTATCTATCTATCTATCTCGGTCTGTTGATATCTATCTATCTATCTATCTATCTATCTCGGTCTGTTGATATCTATCTATCTATCTATCTATCTATCTCGGTCTGTTGACATCTATCTATCTATCTATCTATCTATCTATCTATCTCGGTCTGTTGACATCTATCTATCTATCTATCTATCTATCTATCTATCTATCTATCTCGGTCTGTTGACATCTATCTATCTATCTATCTATCTATCTCGGTCTGTTGACATCTATCTATCTATCTATCTATCTCGGTCTGTTGACATCTATCTATCTATCTATCTATCTATCTCGGTCTGTTGACATCTATCTATCTATCTATCTATCTCGGTCTGTTGACATCTATCTATCTATCTATCTCGGTCTGTTGACATCTATCTATCTATCTATCTATCTCGGTCTGTTGACATCTATCTATCTATCTATCTATCTCGGTCTGTTTGACATCTATCTATCTATCTATCTATCTCGGTCTGTTGACATCTATCTATCTATCTATCTATCTCGGTCTGTTGACATCTATCTATCTATCTATCTATCTATCTATCTATCTATCTATCTCGGTCTGTTGACATCTATCTATCTATCTATCTATCTATCTCGGTCTGTTGACATCTATCTATCTATCTATCTATCTATCTATCTCGGTCTGTTGACATCTATCTATCTATCTATCTATCTATCTATCTATCTATCTATCTATCTATCTCGGTCTATTTATCTATCTATCTATCTATCTCGGTCTGTTGACATCTATCTATCTATCTATCTCGGTCTGTTGACATCTATCTATCTATCTATCTATCTCGGTCTGTTGACATCTATCTATCTATCTATCTCGGTCTGTTGACATCTATCTATCTATCTATCTATCTCGGTCTGTTGACATCTATCTATCTATCTATCTATCTCGGTCTGTTGACATCTATCTATTTATCTATCTATCTCGGTCTGTTGACTCTATCTATCTATCTATCTATCTATCTATCTCGGTCTGTTGACATCTATCTATTTATCTATCTATCTCGGTCTGTTGACATCTATCTATCTATCTATCTATCTATCTATCTCGGTCTGTTGACATCTATCTATCTATCTATCTATCTATCTATCTCGGTCTGTTGACATCTATCTATCTATCTATCTATCTATCTATCTCGGTCTGTTGACATCTATCTATCTATCTATCTATCTGTCGGTCTGTTGACATCTATCTATCTATCTATCTATCTATCTATCTCGGTCTGTTGACATCTATCTATCTATCTATCTATCTATCTCGGTCTGTTTATCTATCTATCTATCTATCTATCTATCTCGGTCTGTTGACATCTATCTATCTATCTCGGTCTGTTGATATCTATCTATCTATCTATCTCGATCTGTTGATATCTATCTATCTATCTATCTATCTATCTATCTCGGTCTGTCCATCTATCTATCTATCTCGGTCTGTTGACATCTATCTATCTATCTCGGTCTGTTGACATCTATCTATCTATCTCTCTCTGTTGACATCTATCTATCTATCTCGGTCTGTTGACATCTATCTATCTATCTCTCGGTCTGTTGACATCTATCTATCTATCTCGGTCTGTTGACATCTATCTATCTATCTCGGTCTGTTGTATCTATCTATCTATCTCGGTCTGTTGACATCTATCTATCTATCTCGGTCTGTTGACATCTATCTATCTATCTATCTATCTCGGTCTGTTGACATCTATCTATCTATCTCGGTCTGTTGACATCTATCTATCTATCTCGGTCTGTTGACATCTATCTATCTATCTCGGTCTGTTGACATCTATCTATCTATCTCGGTCTGTTGACATCTATCTATCTATCTATCTATCTATCTATCTCGGTCTGTTGACATCTATCTATCTATCTATCTATCTCGGTCTGTTGGCATCTATCTATCTATCTATCTATCTCGGTCTGTTGACATCTATCTATCTATCTATCTATCTATCTATCTATCTATCTCGGTCTGTTGATATCTATCTATCTATCTATCTCGGTCTCGCTGATATCTATCTATCTATCTATCTCGGTCTGTTGATATCTATCTATCTATCTATCTCGGTCTGTTGACATCTATCTATCTATCTATCTATCTCGGTCTGTTGATATCTATCTATCTATCTATCTCGGTCTGTTGACATCTATCTATCTATCTATCTATCTCGGTCTGTTGACATCTATCTATCTATCTCGGTCTGTTGATATCTATCTATCTATCTCGGTCTGTGTTGACATCTATCTATCTATCTATCTATCTATCTATCTCGGTCTGTTGACATCTATCTATCTATCTATCTATCTATCTATCTCGGTCTGTTGACATCTATCTATCTATCTATCTATCTATCTATCTCGGTCTGTTGATATCTATCTATCTATCTATCTCGGTCTGTTGATATCTATCTATCTATCTATCTCGGTCTGTTGATATCTATCTATCTATCTATCTCGGTCTGTTGATATCTATCTATCTATCTATCTCGGTCTGTTGATATCTATCTATCTATCTATCTCGGTCTGTTGATATCTATCTATCTATCTATCTCGGTCTGTTGATATCTATCTATCTATCTATCTATCTATCTCGGTCTGTTGATATCTATCTATCTATCTATCTATCTATCTCGGTCTGTTGACATCTATCTATCTATCTATCTATCTATCTATCTCGGTCTGTTGACATCTATCTATCTATCTATCTATCTATCTATCTATCTATCTATCTCGGTCTGTTGACATCTATCTATCTATCTATCTATCTATCTCTCGGTCTGTTTGTGTCTATCTATCTATCTATCTATCTATCGGTCTGTTGACATCTATCTATCTATCTATCTATTACTCTCGGTCTGTTGACATCTATCTATCTATCTGTCTCGGTCTGTTGACATCTATCTATCTATCTATCTATCGGTCTGTTGACATCTATCTATCTATCTATCTATCTCGGTCTGTTGACTTGTCTATCTATCTATCTATCTATCGGTCTGTTTATCTATCTATCTATCTATCTATCTCGGTCTGTTGACATCTATCTATCTATCTATCTATCTCGGTCTGTTGACATCTATCTATCTATCTATCTATCTATCTATCTATCTATCTCTCTCGGTCTGTCCATCTATCTATCTATCTATCTATCTCGGTCTGTTGACACATCTATCTATCTATCTATCTGTCTCTCGATGTATGTATCTATCTATCTATCTATCTATCTATCTGTCTCGGTCTCGCTTGTTTGTCTATCTATCTATCTATCTATCTATCTATCTATCTATCTATCTATCTATCTCGGTCTGTTGACACATCTATCTATCTATCTATCTCGGTCTGTGTGTCTATCTATCTATCTATCTCGGTCTGTTGACATCTATCTATCTATCTATCTACTCTCGGTCTGTTGACATCTATCTATCTATCTATCTCGGTCTGTTGACATCTATCTATCTATCTATCTATCTATGTATCTATCTATCTATCTATCTCGGTCTGTTGACATCTATCTATTTATCTATCTATCTCGGTCTGTGTATCTATCTATCTATCTATCTATCTATCTATCTATCGGTCTGTTGACATCTATCTATTTATCTATCTATCTCGGTCTGTTGACATCTATCTATCTATCTATCTATCTATCTATCTCTGGTCTGTTGACATCTATCTATCTATCTATCTCGGTCTGTTGTGTCTATCTATCTATCTATCTATCTATCTATCTCGGTCTGTCCATCTATCTATCTATCTATCTATCTATCTCGGTCTGTTGACATCTATCTATCTATCTATCTATCATCTACTCTCGGTCTGTTGACATCTATCTATCTATCTATCTATCTCGGTCTGTGTATCTATCTATCTATCTATCTATCTATCTATCGGTCTGTTGACATCTATCTATCTATCTCGGTCTGTTGATATCTATCTATCTATCTGTCTCGGTCTGTTGATATCTATCTATCTATCTATCTATCTATCTATCTCGGTCTGTTGGTATCTATCTATCTATCTATCTCGGTCTGTTGACATCTATCTATCTATCTATCTATCTATCTATCTATCTATCTCGGTCTGTTGACATCTATCTATTTATCTATCTATCTCGGTCATGACATCTATCTATCTATCTATCTCGGTCTGTTGACATCTATCTATCTATCTATCTATCTGTCTCGGTCTGTTGACATCTATCTATCTATCTATCTATCTATCTATCTATCTCGGTCTGTTGACTTGTCTATCTATCTATCTATCTATCTGTCTATCTCGGTCTGTTGACATCTATCTATCTATCTATCTATCTATCTATCTATCTCGGTCTGTTGACATCTATCTATCTATCTATCTATCTATCTATCTATCTATCTATCTCGGTCTGTTGACATCTATCTATCTATCTATCTATCTATCTATCTATCTATCTATCTATCTCGGTCTGTTGACATCTATCTATCTATCTATCTATCTCGGTCTGTTGACATCTATCTATCTATCTATCTATCTATCTATCTCGGTCTGTTGACATCTATCTATCTATCTATCTCGGTCTGTTTGACATCTATCTGTCTCGGTCTGTTGACATCTATCTATCTATCTATCTATCTCGGTCTGTTGACATCTATCTATCTATCTGTCTCGGTCTGTTAGCATCTATCTATCTATCTCGGTCTGTTGACATCTATCTATCTATCTATCTATCTCGGTCTGTTGACATCTATCTATCTATCTAAGTCTGTTGACATCTATCTATCTATCTCGGTCTGTGCAACCATCTATCTATCTATCTATCTATCTATCTATCTATCTATCTATCTCGGTCTGTCTATCTATCTCGGTCTGTTGACATCTATCTATCTATCTATCTATCTATCTATCTATCTATCTATCTATCTATCTATCTATCCCCACTCTGTTCATATCTATTGTAGCATTTCTGTACTCTGTTCGCTCCAATCAATCATGTCTCTCATTTTTAGCCCGTTCATGTCTCTCTATCTTTTCTAGTGAGTTCGATGATTAATCAGAGATCAACATTTTTAGCCTTATACCAAACTTAACTAAACCCCTGACATAAAAGTAAGAAAGCTAAATAAATGTAATGAATATTTCATTACAACAAATGCCCAGGTCCCTATGTATAACTTTTATCAACTGAACAGAACGTAATCTGAAACATGCACAGGAATTTGCAATCAATACTTTGAGTGTCAGACTTAAATGACCAAAATAACCTCTACTGGCATTTAACAATGCACACGTTATATGCTAGAGGTCGTAAACTACTTATTAGCATATATATATATATATATATATATATTGTGTATGTATGTATGTATGTATCTATGTATGTATGTCTAAGTGGGTGAGTGATGTGTGTAATTAATGTTTAAGTTTTCATTATTATGAGTTTGAACAAAGATAATATAAAAGGAATGCTTTTTGCAATATTTGAATTCTTTGTTTAATAAATCCTACCTGTGATAAGACAGCTTACATAAATGGCTAGTAAATAATTTGCAATGCATTCCTATAGTAAAATCATTTCCAATGAATTTCTAGATATGCTTTTAGTATTTGCTATGTCACTATATATGTAATCATTAGGGGGAATGAAAGTTTGGATGGATTTGTTTAATAAATCCTATCAGTGATAAGACAGCTTACATAAATGGCTAGTAAATAATTTGCAATGCATTCCTATAGTAAAATCATTTCCAATGAATCTCTATATATGCTTTTAGTATTTGCTATGTCACTATATATGTAATCATTAGAGGGAATGAAAGTTTGGATGGATTTGTTTAATAAATCCTATCAGTGATAAGACAGTTTGGATAGATTTGTTTAATACATGACTAAGACCTCTCAATATCATATGAATTCCAGAAACAATTGCTCTTACTTTTTTATGGCAGACATTAGATATTCATACATACATACATACATACATACATACATACATACCTATACAAGGTGCGATTGATAAATTGTCGTCTAAATTACACCCCAAAAAAATGAAAATAGTACTGACATCTCATTTTGACAGCTATATTTACCAGAATTAAACAAAAATATCTAGAAATACTAGAGTAAATTCGTTCAGTAAATTCCCCATTAGCTTCAATCACAAGTTCGTTTTTTTTCTTTTTTTTTAATCGTTTCACCCCATGCAAGATGGTACTGCCACATACGTGCAGGGAGCCATACATGAGTAAAAGTTTAAACAAGGGGAGAGTGAAGAGAAAGACGAACCGGTTACAGGTGGTGTCAGAGAAAGCGCAAGAGAAAGATGGAAAGACAGGCGTGAAGACATTTGCGAAGGTAGAGAGAAAGGAAAAGAACAAGATATACGAGATGATGTAGAAAGAACTGAAGTCAAGTGAATAAGAAATGGGTATTGACATTGCATTTAAATTCCTGGAGGTTGCGGCCGTCAGGAAAGTATATGGAAAGGGATTTCCACAGGCGGGAAGTGTGAGAAAAGAAGCTGCTAGAGTAAAATTGTCGGCTGCATTTGGTTGATCTAACTGTAAATGGGTGGGACCTTGTTGCCAGTCTGGTTACACGAGTAAATTATTGTGGCGTGGGCACCAGAGACTTAAGTTCGTCGGAGCAGAAGCCATGAAAATATTTGTAGAATAAACAGAGGGAAGCCACATTCCACTGGTGAGAAAGTGACTGGAGTTGAGCTGCCAAGTCGGGACCTATCACATTACAGATTCTCCTTTGGAGCCTGTCGAAAACACTGAAACAAACAGCAGGTGTTCCTGACCATACATGACAGCAGTATTATATGCACGGACAGATGGTTGATTTGTATATATGCAAGATGGATTCAGGCGGAAAAAATTTCCTGGCCCGACACAATGACCCAACCTTCTTAGCAGTGGATTTAGCTATTGACTCGATGTAATGATTCCACTTGAGGTCAGAAGATAGGGTAAGTCCGAGGAGGTGCAGTATATTGCTTTCAGGGAGACTCGCTTGGTCTATGCTTATGCAGGTAGGAGAGATTGTGTTATCTCTCTCAACTCTTCGGGACAGTCTCCTTGTTTAAGTTGGTGAATGCTTCCATAATCCTTGTTTTCATCTTTGGTGCTACAAAGAAGTGAAGTTGCTCTTTCACTCACCTTCATTCAATGCATAATAACCAGGGGGGTGCCGTCTGGAAAGTTGGGTGTCCAAGTGTAAAGGGTGATATGATCGCAAAAATGTCTGACAGCCAAGTGAATTCAATGGATTCAGCCAAGTTCAAATTCCAGTTAAATTCGTTGCATTCACTTATGGACAAACTAGCAGTATAGGCCGGCGTTGCTCGGGTGTAATGAAAGCTTTAAAACTAATCCATGGTCCTGGAGCTCAGACTCTTTGGATGTTGGCACGAAAGACTAAAAAGCAAGAGTTCTTTCCAGTTAAAGCGAAACCATAGACTGAAAGAAAAAGGAATGGATGTAAGCCAAATTTTGATTTTCTGGTATCGATATCAAATAAGATTTTTCGTCGTAAACTGAATTCTGAAGGTTAAATAAGTCCTCTGAGTAAATGGTATCATGGCTGAGACTAAGAACTACAATTATACCTACTTAGAGCCAAACCCGACGCAAAAACTAAAATAAAAGAGCTGAAAAAAATACAGACATACAGGCAGATAAACAGACACACACACACACACACACACACACACACAAACATTTTGCCTTATATATATATATATATATATATATATATATATATATATTATCGATTTTCTGCATTATTGTAAGAACTGCAACCTTGAAACTTCTGAATATCATTTCTTATGGCTTTGTCTATGAGTGTATCAAATTTGATTAAAATCGGACCACTCCTTCTATAACCTGATTTTTTCGATTATCAATTTTTGATATTTATCGCGGGTACCTCAACACAAAACCTAGCTAAGAACACTCGCAGATGCTTATAGTACAACTGTGTAGATTTTCAAGATTTTACCTATAGACTCCGAAATGATATAAAAAAAATTAACCATAATACCTTGTCTGTCATTTGTAATGAAACCTGCATAAAAGAGAGATTGCTGCCCAAATAACACACATATATATATATATATATATATATATATATGCTTGTCAAAATCCATTTTATCAGTAAAACAACTGAAAACAACCTGCAAAACACACACACACACACACACACACACACACACACACACATATGACCTTATAAAACTGTTGAGCCATATACTGTTTCTTCTCCAACCAATAAGGCATGTCTGGGATATTTATACAGCTTCTCATGTCTAAATTATGGCAGTATCATCAACAGCAATTCTTTATGAGATTATAATGAGAGGTTTGGCTCTGACAACATTCAAAGTCTTGCGCACGAAATGGCTCTTGTTCCCTCTGACTGCAAATTGTTCCATCTTAATAACTGGTTGATCCGCTTTGCAAACAAACCTACCTCGAAAGATATTGACTCATTAAAGGTAAAATATACAACGCATAATTGCCAGATGACTTCACAATGCTCGGACCAAAACGTGTGAGCCATGGATTGACTCACTGTGCCTAGCATTTAACTTCAAATGGAACAACTACCGGTCCTGACCTGCCACAAGCCTTCACCAAGCTCTAGCAAATATCATGGTTGACTGGAATTCATCCGCTGATCATTAACAAAGTGATTTATATATATATATATATATATATATATATATATATATATATATATATATATATGAAACTTTGTCTCTGTGTGTGCGTCTGTGTGTATCCGTTACCTATAGACTCCCAAACGGCTGAACCGATTTTCTTGAAAATTTAAACAGTTGTACTATGAGCGTCTGCGAGTGTTCTTAGCTAGGTTTTGTGTCGAGGTACCCCCGATAAATATCGAAAATCGATAATCGAATAAATCTGGGTTATAGAAGGAATGGTCCGATTTTAATCAAATTTGATACACTCATAGACAAAGACATAAGAAACAATATTCAGAAGTTTCAAGGTTGTAGTTCTTACAATAGTGCAGAAAATCGATATATATATATATATATATATATATATATAAGGCAAGATGTTTGTGTGTGTGTGTTTGTTTATCTGCCTGTATGTCTGTATTTTTTCAGCCCTTTTATTTTAGTTTTTGCTTCGGGTTTGGCTCTTATTAGGTATAATTGTAGATTTTAGTCTCAAAAATCATACCATTTACTCAGAGAAATTATTTAGCCTTCAAAATTCAGTTTACGACGAAAAACCTTATTTGATATCGATACCAGGTAATCAAAATTTGACTTACATCCATTCATTTTTTTTTCAGTCTACGGTTTGGCTTTAACTGGAAAGAACTCTAGCTTTTTAGTCTTTCGTGCCAACGTCCAAAGTGTCTGAGATCCAGGAGCATGGACTAGTTTTAAAGCTTTCCTTACACCCGAGCAACGCCGGGCTATACTGCTAGTATATATATATATATATATATATATATATATATATATATATATATAGATGTTGATATTTCAAGTCAGCAAGAATAGCCCTCCTAAACTTAAAAATTGTAACAACCTAATCTTTCACTCACATTTTGAGTAGGCTTCCGGCCTATCACATTGAATACACCGGTTCTCGCTCGATCACCGAAGTTAAGCAACGTTGAGCCTGGTCAGTACTTAGATGTGTGACCGCTTGGGAATACCAGGTGCTGTAAGCATATAGTGACGGATGTGCGTTGTGGTGCAGTGGATATCGGCTCGGAAAGAAATCGGTGAGCCGAGTTCGAATTCCAGTTGAATACCCTGCATTCACTTAAGCATTGTTACCCTTGGAAAAGGTATTAATCCGTCCCTTCCATCCAGTTATGGGTTAAATAACAAGAGTAGGACTTGGGGACCCTGCCCTTAAAAAACAAACCCCAATGAATCTTGATACTCGAAAAAAAAGTATTACTAGACACAAAACTTATATAAAAACAGCAATTAATTGTTGAAAGAAAAAGGTATTACGAGCCATAAATAAATAAAAATTTAGTTGGCAATAAATGACCCGCCGAGGTTGATTTGCCATAAAAACAAAACAACCAACCAACATTTTGAGTAATTCCATATGAGTAAATATTCAAGGTTGAAATGAAAAATTGAAATTTTATTAATCGGATTGCAAAAATGTCTAGGTAGGTAAATATATATACACACACACACACACACTCACACATAATACTGAGAAGAAAACTCAACGCGTATTTAGACAGTTATAAATCAAGAGTTATTTTGACAGTAAATTTACTTACATTGTCATGTTCAGACCATTAAAAAATAAACTTATTTAAATTTATTTTAATTTTTTTTTTCCAATGATCTGAATGAAACAATGTGAGTACATTTACAATGTCGAAATAAATCTTGATTTATAACGTTCTAAATACGCGTTGAGTTTTCTTCTCAACATTTTATAATGGTCTAGATAATATCCATTGAACTCTCCATTTTTATCTAATTAATCATTTATATTAATTAGATAAAATCTTTTGGATAAAAATCAGGTAGAAAAAAGTGTCTTTAATCAAATTTGTTTCACTTTAATAAGGTTCTTCAGAGATTTTTTTGAAAACAAATGATTTAAATTTTTTAAAAATTAAAGGAGACAGTATATTGACAGCATGTTTTTCAAAAATTCAGAGACAGCATGTTTGATTTCATTGGTTAGATACGTGTCACGTGTAGTGAAGCAGTAAATGATCGTTTTTCAATGTAGAAAAAACTTTTAGCTGTTTTTCTATGTGCCAAGCAGCCTTTGAGGTTTGAAAAAGAAATCACTCGACCGGCGGTCGAGAGCGAGGGAAAATTTACCCGCTCCAAAAACATTTTACTCGACCGACTCCATTTTGTTAATAGTCGCCTTACGTAAACATAGCATGAATCGCTGACAGAAAACAAAAAACGAAATTTTAACTAAAATTTCAAACGTGTTAGAAAGGATTTAAATTCTTTTTTAAATTATCACAAGAAAAATTGATCTTTTCTCTTTCCTAATAAACATTTGATGATAAAACTTTGTCTTTATTAAGTTTGCACCTTTTTAATATCATAATATGCTGTTTTTTGCACTTGACTGGAGGTACCTAAATTCGTAGTTTCTTTCTTCTGTTTGACTACAACCTCCATTTCATAGATGATAAAAAAATAACAAATCTGATTTTCTCAATAATTTTCTATAAGAATATTATTTACTTGTATAATTTGTTTTTCGGTGCGTGGTTGAAAGAAGTATGCGTATTTTTTTTTCTTTCAATGTTTGTTCTTACTTTTCGTAGAACTATAGATGTTGAGTCAAGGATAATATTTTTCCAAATGAGTTTCTAAAAATCTGTGAGCGTCTTTAATCTGGGCGACAGACACATGTTAGCTCCACTCTGAAAGCGTTAATTAAATGAATGTTTAAACTGACCAGGACGATAAAAGCGAGACAGAATTCAATAATGTCATTGTAGGACATTTAAGTAACTTGTGAATCTCCAATGGCATACTTTTGGGTTGTAAAA
The DNA here is from genome assembly GCA_037127315.1 of Ascarosepion bandense. Classification (NCBI taxonomy): domain Eukaryota; kingdom Metazoa; phylum Mollusca; class Cephalopoda; order Sepiida; family Sepiidae; genus Ascarosepion; species Ascarosepion bandense. The sequence continues at coordinate 1,273,463 of JBBBDQ010002221.1, forward strand.
GGAATCAGATTATCTTTTTCCTTTTTGAAAGGACATGTTTCATTGCGAGATTTTTAATCGACCGCGGGCGAGTAAAGCAATAAACTTTAATTGGCCAATTAAGTTTTTAATCGACTGAGTCGACCGGGCGAATGAAATCTCAAAATCTGATGCCAAGTGTAATAAAAGCAACAGATGCTTATTTTTAAATGTATGTGTATGTATGCAAAATAATGCATGTGTCAAGCGTATTGAAACTATAGACAAATTGTGTTTATATGTCAGTAACGTTTCATATTTGCCGATGATGATTTAAAAAAGAAAATCGTCCATCGCTTGATAATTGTATACATTATTTCACTACAATTTTTAAATGGGAATGTATTTCGTTTTGTCTTTCACACACATACTAAAGTGAAGCATGATAGATTAAAGACATTTTTTTCTAGGTACCTCCACTCATTTTTTTACTAGCGGTATAGCCCGACGTTGCTCGGGTGTAATGAAAGCTTTAAAACTAATCCATGGTCCTGGAGCTCAGACTCCTTGGACGTTGGCACTAAAGACTAAAAAGCAATAGTTGTTTCCGGTTAAAGCAAAACCGTAGACTGAAAGAAAAATTGATGTCCTGGTATCGATATCAAATAAGTTTTTTCGTCGTAAACTGAATTTTGAAGGCTAAATAAGTCCTCTGAGTAAATGGTATCATGGCTGAGACTAAGAACTACAATTATACCTACTTAGAGCCAAAACCGAAGCAAAAACTAAAATAAAAGGGCTGAAAAAAATACAGACATACAAGCAGATAAACAGACACACACACACACACACACAAACATCTTGCCGTTTATTTATATATATATATATAACAATATATAATCACTTTTCTGCACTATTGTAAGAACTGCAACCTTGAAACTTCTGAATATCGTTTCTTATGTCTTTGTCTATGAGTGTATCAAATTTGATTAAAATCGGACCACTCCTTCTATAACCCGATTATTTCGATTATCGATTTTCGATATTTATCGGGGGTACCTCGACACAAAACCTCGCTAAGAACACTCGCAGACGCTTATAGTACAGCTGTGTACATTTTCAAGAAAATCGGTTCAGCCATTTCGGAGTCTATAGGTAACGGACACACACACAGACAAAGTTCTATTTATAAATAAGTTTAGACTTAGATTATTATAGTAATAAATAATTAGTAAAGAATCAGTCTATTACTTCATAACAAAAGAAAACAGATTCCCCACTTTTAGTCTAACAGAAGCTCTAATTGTATTCTTTTCCGAGTATATATATATATATATATATATAAATTTGAACTAATTCTGGGGGGATTAGTTTTTTACTTCATAACAATAGAAAACCAATCCCCCAATCCATGCCCAGTTGAAGCTTTAATTATTTTTCTAAATATTATATTCAGTCCGTCAGTTAATTGCCATACGTAATACACGCTTGGGAAATCATGTCTTAAAAGAGACATGACTGATTGGGCAAAAAATTTCCCCGCAGCAGGTTGCCATCACTTTCTGCGATAGAATGGTTGTCAACCAAGACTATAGAACACAGTCTTGCTATTTAACCCATATCCGGAGGGAGAAGCGACAGATCGATGCCTTTTCCAAGGGCATTTGCATGTATTTGAGTGCAACGAATTCAACTGGAATTCGAACTCGGCTCTCCGATTTCTCGTTCGGAGCCAATATCCACTGCACCACAACGCACACTTTCATGATACCTAGACTTTACGAAGAAATTGTTAGCATCGAACTAGCCATTTCAGCTGTAAGATGATCGGACCTAATTGCCAATCTAGTACTGCGCTTAAATTTAAAAAAGTAGAGGTACTAAAAAGAATACATCAGAACGATTAACAAAAAAAAGCACAGGGAAGCTAAATTATACAGAGTGATTGAAGTCGAAATGATAATGACGTAAGGTGACTATATTTTTTATACTAGGTTCGTTATTCTATAAAAAGTATGTGTCGACCTGGCTTCCTTTTTATGGGATTGGCACCCTTATTTAGCCTGTCGTGTGCATTAGGTCCCGTCTGTCTAGCCTTGGCGCACCGTCACCAACTTCCGTAGTTCACAGCTGCTGCGCGTCTTCCGCTGTTTTGCCGTTGCCATTTCCGCTACTGCCGCCGCCACCGTCGCGACAATTACCGCGACAACGACGCCGCCGCTGCGAAGCAGAGTCGAAAACAACGAGGGATGTGCGTTGTGGTGCAGGGACGTGCGTTGTGATGCAGTGGATATAGGCTCGGAACGAGAAATCGAGAAGCCGAGTTCGAATTCCAGTTGGATTCCTTGCATTCACTTACGTGCAAATATCATCGGAAAAGGTATTAACCCCTCTCTTCCCTCCAGTTATGGGTTAAATAACAGGACTGATTCGGTTCTATAGCCTTGGCTGGCAACCACCGCAGAAAGTAATGGCAACCTACTGCAGGATAATCCGCTGCCCAGTCAGTCATGTCTCTTTCGAGACATGATTGCCCAAGCGTGTATCACGTATGACACTTAACTGACTGACTGAATATTATAGTTGGACTCATGATTAAGGCTTCTACTGGTCATAAAGTGAGGGATCGGTTTTTTATTGTTATTAAGTAATAAACTGATCCCCCACTAATTACTACGTAATAATATAATACATCTCTACTCCCTCTAGCTATGAGTCAAATAACAGGACATATTGGGTTCTATAGCCTTGGTCAGCAAGCATTCTACCGCAGAAAGCAATGGCAACCTACTGCGGGATAATCCTCTCCCCAGTCAGTCATGTCTCTTTCGAGACATGATTGCCCAAGCGTGTATCACGTATGACACTTAACTGACTGACTGACCCTTATTTATCTATGTGTTGGTAATTTTGAAGAGAAATTTATTGATTTCATTTTGGTACCAGTTTCGTCATTCTATATTCGTATTTTAAAGACTTAGAATCGTTCCTCATCAAACAACCCTCGTAATTTGAAAGAGAAATATGTTTGCTTCATTTCCATACTAGTTTCGTTATTCTGTCTTGTTTAAATGCGTTTTAAAGGATTGAAATCTTTACTCATCAATAAACCCTTGGAAATTTTAAGAGAAATATATTGACTTTATTTGGATACCAGTTTCATTATTCCAAGTTTTAAAGGACTAAAATCTTTACTCCTCAATCAGCCCTCGTAATTTTAAAGAAAAATTCATTGACTTCAGTTTGATACTAGTTTCGTCATTTTATCTTATCCAGAACTTATTTTATAGACCTTCCTTATCAATCTTTGTGTTGTTATTTAAGTTTAGTTTAGTTGTTTGTTTTACCAGCATATCTACCCTGTAGCGGTGGAGAATGACAAAAAAGTACTACAAATAAACTTTAAGAAAACTGAATGCATGGTCATCAGCAAAAGGTGGAACCCAAAATGCCAAATACAGGTGGGGGATACTAGAATTAAGCAAGTACAAAAATTTAAATACCTAGGAAGTGTTCTAACAGAAGATAGAAAATGCAACACAGAGATCCGAAGGCGAATTGGCATGGCAAAGGACGCGTTTCAGAAGCTGAGCAAAGTACTGACACACAAGAAAATTTCACTAGAAACAAAGAAAAGAGTGCTGGATTGCTATGTGATGTCAGATCTTCAATACGGCAGTGAATGCTGGACAATATCATCGAAAATGAGGACAAAGCTGGAAGCAGCGGAAATGTGGTTATACAGAAGGATGCTACGGATATCGTGGCCTGAGCATGCAAGCAACGATGAGGTGTTGGAAAGAATGGCAACAAAAAGGAAATTAATACTGAGCATCAGGAAGAGATAACTGAAGTTCCTGAGACATGTAATGAGGAAGGAGAGCTTGGAGAACCTGATACTGACAGGCCAGATAGAAGGAAAAAGAGACAGAGGAAGGCAGTGGATGATATATTTGCAGGGCCTGCTCAGGTGGATGACGGGAGGGGGGTTTCGAGGTGTAACAGAAGCAAACTTTTTTTTTTTTTTTTTTTTTTTTTTTTTTATTAATCATCTCACCCCAAGCAAGGCATTCCACTGCCACTATTGCGCATGGGGCTACATAGGGGAAGGTAAAGAGAAGGAGTGGATAGACATAGGGAATGTCAGGAGAAAGGTGACAGATGAGTAAGGATAGCGAGGATGAGGGTCGGGCAGATGGGAAGAGTGCTTGATAGAATGGGAGCAGGTTAGTGTGTTAGGAGGTGTGTATTGACCTTACATTTAAACTCCTGGAGATTGTAGCCGTCGGGGAAGCAATCGTTTGGAAGAGAATTCCACAGTCGGGAAGTGCGAGGAAAGAAACTGTTGGAGTAGAAGTTACGGCTGCATACTAAGAGCTACAAGGGATAGGGAGGCGTGGAGAACCATGATCACCTACGTCCTGAAGGGACAGGGCACATAAAAGATCTACTCTTTTGGGTCATTTAATACTGAAGAATTTTTTGTTTTTTTTTTGTTTTTTTTACTGCTTGTTGATCTTTTGTGAGTATTGCTATCGAGATATAAGTAGAGGTGTTGTGATTTGATGTCTGATGGAATATATATATATATATGCTATCTTCTTTTGCAACTATATTTTGTTATATAATTTTGTTGCTTTGAGAAATTCTAAAAGGTCATTTGGGTCAGCTTTGCTGAAGATGTCTTTCAGATTGTTTTCTGGATAGTATCTTAATCGCATTTGTTCAAGATCTATGCAGCTTGTTAGTATATATTTTACTGTATAGAGCTCCTGACATGGAATGCAAATTGGTGCCTCCTCACCTTTTAGCAGGTGTGAATGGGCAACAGCGGTGTGGCCTATTTGAAGTCTAGTCATTACTACTTCTTTTTTTTTGACATTTTCCTATTGGAAATTTTAACTTCTATCCATTCTTTGAGGATGGGGTCTCAGAGGAAACGAAAAAGTAGACATAGCAGCTAAAAGATCATTAAACATCAACATTAGTGATATAAAAGTACCCCACACAGATTACAAACCTCTAATCAACAACTTTATTACGACCAAATGACAAGAGTTGTGGAACTCCTGCAAAAGTAACAAACTCTACGAAACTAAACCGATCCTCAAAGAATGTTATTCAAACCTAAACATATTTGTCTTGTGTGCATATATGTTTATTTCTACAGATTAGTTGAATATGCTGATGTGCATATCTGTCTACTGGGTGCAACTATATTTGTGGTTCTCTTTCCTTGTCGTCCTTGCAAATCTCTCTCTCTCTCTCTCTCTCTCTCTCTCTCTCTCTCTCTCTCTCTCTCTCTCTCTGAAAGAAACTTAAATAAAGTGTCTTACATCACCTGCTTTGTATGTGATTGAATAATACAAAACGTTTTTTTTTTTTAATCGTAGTGGCTGCCGAAGCAGCAGACATGTTTTGTAAATTTTAGTCGTTGTCGTTCTCCTCTTTTTCGTCTGCTGTCAAGTCTTATGATCAGGTAACAAAGCCAGTTCCCTGAGGTTAACAAACAGGAAGATTTTTGTCAAAAAAAGTAGGTGACCCATCCACTGCACGGCAATTCACTTGTTTACTTCGAATCCCTAAGTATTATTTTGCAACCTTTTAATTGAATGACCGCTTTCTTCTTCTTTTTTTTTTTGGGGGGGGGGGGGTCTGTATCTATCTTGTTAAGCCTTCAATGTCTATCAACTCCTCACCCTCTCTCATATATATATATATATATATATAAAATGTTCTATTCACATTTTAAAATTTATTTTCTTTCTCATTTTTCTTTTCCATTTTGTTTTCTGTCTTTTTTTGTAATCTTTTAAATTTTTATTACTTTCATTCTCTTGTTGTTGTTTTTTCCTTTTTTATATATTTTTTCAAAGCTTTAGTTTTTTTTCCAAATTTATTTAATAATTAACAGTATAGCCCAGCGTAGCTCGGGTATAATGAAAGCTTTAAAACTAATCCATGGTCCTGGCTCAGACTCTTTGGACGTTGGCACGAAAGACTAAAAAGCAATAATTGTTTCCAGTCAAAGCGAAATCGTAGATTGAAAGAAAAATGAATGGATGTATGATACTTAACTGACTAATCCATTTTAATAATTTTTCTTTTTCTTAAAAAATAGGAAAGATATTATTCGTTTTGTTTCAGTTAATTTGTACAAAGGTATACATTAATAATCTCTCCTGTACCCTAATATATATTACATGTAAGTATATATGTAATTCTTCCGCACAGAGAAATGTAGGTATATAGAATAAAAAATCAAGCAGTATGTGAAGGTCGCAAATAAAGAGATATTCATACTTATAATGCCCATTCCCTATAGGGACATGGTACAGCCCCGTCTTATCTCATCATTATCTCTTAAGAACGAATCGAACTTGGAATACTCGTCCGTGGTGGGGGTGTCAATCAGTATATGAATATTCTCCCCAATGGACTGTCACAGGATCCTCAATGGCCCCTTAAGACATGATGAAATTCTTCATGCCCAAAAGAAGATAATATCTTCTGCATACATGCAGTAACTTTCATTTAGACATTTCTGAGATTGAGTATTTCCATTATAAATTACTCGTTAGTCTTTTGTCATCTAAATGACACTTTTATTCACAACCATCAAAGTAGAACACTCGTCAACTATTAAAGATATTAACGCAAAGTCTAAATAAAGTTGTTTAGGAGCCAAAGTCATTACTTGTACCTCCTAGCAGCAGTGGTGTGTCAAGGGCAAGATAGCCTGACAGAACCCATCCCTCTTAAGGATGATGTAATGTAATAGACAAGAAAACAAATTTTATATACCAAGTAATCTATGTGCGTAGTGGTGCAGTGGATATCGACTCTGAACGGCAAATCGGGGAGCCGAGTTCGAATTTCAGTTGAATGCCCTGCATTTACTTACGCGCAAATACCTTTGGGAAAGGTATTAATCTATCTCTTTCCTTCCAGTTATGGGTTAAATAACAGGACAGATTGGGTTCTATAGCCTTGGCTGTCAACCAGTCTACCACAGAAAGTAATGGCAACTTACTGCGAGATAATCTTCTGCCCAGTCAGTCATGTCTCTTTCGAGACATGATCGCTCAAGCGTGCATGGCACTTAACTGAATCTCTATTAGGGTCCTCGGATCATTACATGTACTATAGCCATAGCAGATTGGTGTGTTGGCAAGATATCCTGACGAAGCCCATCCCTCTTCGAGTTGGATTTGAATTTATTCTTATCTCTTATCTTCTGGTTGCCTTACTAATATCTGTCCTATTATTTCCGAGACTTTGAATTTTTAGAGTTTTCCTTCTCCAAGACTGGTTGCCATCGCACAGTTTACTCTGCTATTTAACATATACACGGAGAACAATGGATTCATGCCTTTTTCAAAGGAATTAGTGCGAAGTAAACGAAACAGAATCGAACAGAAATTGAACTTGGCAAGTCGATTTCACTTTCTGCGTCGATAGCCACTACACTATCATCATTTTGCAGTAATTTGTAATACATTCAGTGGTTTTTAATTTTCACTGCTGAAAAGAAACATAAAAAGTAAAACTAAAAAATAATTATAACTGGAAAAAAAAAAGGTATGTAGGTACAAGAAAAAAAAAAAAAAAAAAGAAAAAAAAAGAAAAAAAAAAGAAAAAAAAAGAAAAAAAAAAAGAAAAAAAAGAAAGAAAAAAAAGAAAAAAAAAAGAAAAAAAAAAAGCTATGTAGTACAAGAACTAAAATATGGTTCACCCAGTGAGGATCGAACACGCTATTCTGTTGTAATGGAACTACCGTATCACGCTTTCTAACCATTGCACCACGTCAATGTGCCCCTGTCCAGAATATTGATGTGCCCCTGTCCAGAATATTGATGTGCCCCTGTCCAGAATATTGATGTGCCCCTGTCCGAATATTTTCAGATTCTTTTTCATGAACTGTCAGTTATACGTGGTACACACTTAGGCGATCATGCCTCTCCACTACTTCCTCACCTAAATCACTGTTGACTCTTTCATTCAAGTGCCTTTCCGCGATACACGCTTGGGCGATCATGTCTCTTTCGATCCATAACTGACTAGGGAGAAGATTTTTCCGCGGTAGGTTGCCATTACTTTCTGCGGTAGACTGGTTGCCAATATAAACCAATCTGTTCTTCTATTCAACCCATAGCTGGAGACAGAATGGTGACTTTTCTAAGCGCAACTCAGATGTGGCACCAGGCCGACAATATGAGACACCCAGTGAGGATCGAACTCACTACTCAATTGTAACGATTCTAGCAAGACAAGCTTGCTAACCATTACACCACCTCGAGCTGGAGACAGAATGAATGGATTAGTACCGTTCCTAAGAGTATTTGTGCTTAAGTGAATGCAACGAATTCGACTGGAATTCGAACTCGGCCCTCCGAATCCTCATTCCGAGTCGATATCCATTGCACTCCAATTCACATAAACCAAATACTGTATAAATCCAAGAAGCTTCACACAATCAGGGTACTGTCAAGTTTTTTCAAGAGTTCTACCTTATCCGTGAAGGGGTCCTGTAACGTAACGGTAAACTGGGACGGTAAACTGCATCCGGCAGCCAGGTCTCTGATTGGGATGTTGTGAGGAGCATAGAACCACCTTTTAATTGCTGTTGTTCCCAGGTCCACCGTGATTCGGAGTGGTAGCACCTGTTAGGGTCCCAGCTATTGACAAATAAACCTCTAAACTAGGATCTAAACACTATGTAATATAACAATCTAGGCCCACCCGAGGAAGTGAGGAAGCGGGGGCGTTTTCCGGCCGTTGAAAGGAACGGATGGTTGTTTGACCTTATTTCCGGCAGTAGCGGAAATGGCTACAAGAGGTAAACAGAACAGGTGTCTCTGAGAATTACGTGGGCGTGCGTAGGCGAGGCAAAAATCGGAAGTACCGGTTTTGAGATAAAAAGACCTCGGGCACGGATTTCACGACAGACGAGTCTGGGCAGAGAGAGGAGCAACAGATACGACACCTCCCCGTCAACCCTTGGAAGCGCGCTCTCACTCTCTGTTCACTAGGCTACACGGTCCATCGTTCATCAATAAAAATATCACTTGATATATTTTTATATATATGCGTGTTTGTTGTTTGTCGCTATATAACAACTATAAAAGTATGAAAATACACTTTTATAGAAATATATACATAAAAATTGACTTTTATAGAAAAATATACATTTTTGAAAGAAAAATATCACCAACAATACGTTTATGACGGAAAAACATTATTACCAGCAATACATTTTGGAATAAGCTAGAAGACATCTTTGGTTTTCTAAAATGAAAAAAAAATTAACCACAATCTGACTAAATCAACATTCTCACTATAACCTAACATATAAAAAAATACCTTAAAACTCCACCTTGTTGGCATTAAATGAACCACAGAGGTTGATATGCCGTAAAACAAAGTTCAAATTCAATTATCTGTGGTGGAGAAAGTATGTTGTGCTTCAGATGACGAGAAGCAATTCCTGTATTCTCTGGAATTAAACATCAGTAGGTTATAATTTACAAAAGGATCCCCCAAAAGACAAGGAGAAATGTGTTTGTCAGCTGTTTTTGCGCACTTTCACTGAAGGTCAGTCAGTCAGTTAAGGGCTTCGTAATTTCGAAGAGAATAAATTGACTATATTTTCATTACTCTGTTTAGTCTAAACATTGCTTTTGGATCGTCGGGCTTTTAATTTTCATCAACGACCTTCCTGGTGGTATCATTTCTCAACTCAGTATCTATCCCGAAGATAGAATTACTTATTACTGTTTTATTAGTAAGCCAGATCAGTTCAATAAAGTCAGTTTGGTTTGGGCGATCATGTCTCGAAAGAGACCTGACTGACTGGGCAGAAGATTATCCCTCAGTAGGTTACCATTACTTTCTGCGGTAGACTGGTTGCCAGCCAATCTGTCCGATTATTTCACCCATAATTGGAGGGAAGAGACGGATTAATACCTTTCCCAAGGATATTTGCGCGTAAGTGAATGCAAGGAATTCAGCCGGAATTCGAACTCTGCGCCCCGATTTGTAACTCTGTAGCGACAGATTTCTTGCGGCGGGAAATTTAAAATTTCATTAGTTGATTCGTACTTTTTCTATGGTTTAGTTCGTTCAACAGCATATCAACACCTTATGTGTCATTTAATGCCAACATTTTATTTTCTTGTGAGTTTTGGTAATATTTCCCCCCAATAATCAGTCAGTCAGTTAAGTTCCATACGTGATACACGCTTTGGGCGATCATGTCTCGAAAGAGACATGACTGACTGGGCAGAAGATTATCTCACAGTAGGTTGCCATTGCTTTCTGCAGTAGACTGGTTTCCAGCCAAGGCTATAAAACCCAATCTGTCCTATTATTTAACCCATAACTGAAGGGAAGAGACAGGTTAATACCTTTCCCAAGGGTATTTGTGCGTAAGTGAATGCAAGGAATTCAACTGGAATTCGAACTCGGCACCGTGATTTGTCGTTCCGAGTCGATATCCACTGCACCACACCGCACATCCACCACAACGCCAATCTACTACTGTGCTTAAATTCATAAAGTTCATATAACATGGAATAAAGTAATATTTTTGTAAAATACAAAACTGCGGTACAAGGCAAAAAGAGAGGGATGACGGAAAGCTGGTCTTCAATCCATCTTAAACTTAGCTAGACACAGTTACTGGCCCAAACAGCTCACAGTATTCCTCACACCAAAACAAAACATTTTTACTTACTATGCTTACTACAGTCACCATAATACCTCAAAGCTTCTATTAAGTCCTAATTCGTATCATCCGGCAGCAAAGGCCCCTGATTGGGAGGCTGTGAGGAGCATGGAACCACCACTTAATTGCTATTGTTCCTAGGTCCACCCGGAGTGGTAGCACCTGTTAGGGTCCCAGCTGTGAGCAAATAGTTAACCCCCAAACTGTGGTCAAAACACTATGAAAGTATAAAAATACACTTTTATAGAAATATATACATAAAAATAGACTTCTATAAAAAAAAAATATAAACATTTTTGAAGAAAAAAATAATTATTCTTAGCAAAATATTTTGGATACAAAACTAGAAGACATTTTCAGTTTTCTTTTTTCTTTTTTTTTTTTTAAAATCATTTCACCCCGAGCAAGGCGGAAACGCCACTGATGTGCAGGGGGTTACATAAATGTAACAAGATTAATTAGAAAAGAGTGAGGAGTACAAGCTAGTTAGAAAGGAACAATAGAAAGCTGAGAAAGAAGGTGCGATGACAGATACATAGGTGGAGAGAAAGGGAAGGTTATACAGGGGAGGGGAGAGAGCTAGAGTCCAGTGGTTAGTAGATGAGTATTAACTTTGCATTTAAATTTCTGGAGGTTTTAGCCGTCAGGAAAGCAAGAATACGGAAGTGAGTTCCACAGGCGGGAAATGCGAGAGAGGAAGCTGCAGGAGTAGAATTGTCATCTGCATTTGGCTAACCTGACTGTGAATGGGTGGGACCCAGTTGCCAGTCTGGTAGCACGAGTAAACACCTGTTGAGGAGGCATCAGTGACTTAAGCTCATCCGAGCAGAAGCCATGAAAGTATTTGTAGAAGAGACAAAGGGAGGCCACATTTCGACGATGGTGAAGTGGCTGCAGTCGAGTCGCCAGATCAGTACCTATCACATTACAGACTCTTCTTTGGAGCTTGTCAAGAACACTGAGGAGAACAGCAGGGGCACCTGACCATAAATGGCAGCAGTACTCCATGCACGGACGGATGGTTGACTTGTATATATGCAGGATGGATTCAGGTGGAAAAAACATCCTGGATCGACATAGTGACCCAATCTTCTTAGCAGTAGATTTTGCTATGGATTCAATATAGTGCTAAAATAAAAAAGAATAAAAACAAAAATCTTTTATCTAAATCTGACTGAAGCAATCTTCTCAATATAACTGAACATTTAAAAAAACATTTAAAACCCACCTTTTTGGCATTAACTAAATTGATATACCATTAAACAAAACTCAAACTAATTCGCATATGTCCGGGGGCGGGGACCAAGGGATAAAAAAACATTTAAAAATGAAACAATTAATATTTACAATAGCATACAGAAGAGTTCATCAGAACAATTAGCAAGAACTTATTTATAGATAAGGCAGTGGGAAGCTACATTACGTTGCTTGGGAAATTATTCTACAATCATTAGCTTAGTAGCATAGATGTGAAGTTTAACAGTTTTAGCAAATTTTGAATTCACAATCCTTATACTTAGAACCTCATTTAACAATTCGGCCACAAAGGCTTTAACATCGACGTAATATGTTAAGTCAGGTTTTAAATAACCTGCAAACCAAACCCTAACCTTTTCTCTCACACTTCCCGCCTGTGGAGCTCCCTTCCAAATACTTGCTTCCCTGATAGGTCAGTCGGTTAAGTGCCATACGTGATACACGCTTGGGTGATCATGTCTTGAAACATGACTGACTGGGCAGAAGATTATCCCGCAGTAGGTTGCCATTGCTTTCTGCGGTAGACTGGTTGTCAACCAAGGCTATAAAGCCCAATCTGTCCTGTTATTTGACTCATAGGTAAAGGGAAAAGAAATCTATTATATTATTGTGTACTAATTAGTGGGGGATCGGTTTCCTATTGTTATGAAGTAATAAATTGATCCCCCACTTTATGATCAATATAAGCCTTAATCATGATTCCAACTATTATATTCAGTCAGTCAGTTAAGTGCCATACGTGATACACTCTTGGGCAATCATGTCTCGAAAGAGACATGACTGACTGGGCAGAAGATTATCCCGCAGTAGGTTGCCATTGCTTTCTGCGGTAGACTGGTTGTCAACCAAAGCTATAAAGCCCAATCTGTCCTGTTATTTAACTCATAAATGCAAGGAAATTAACTGGAATTCGAACTCGGCACCCCGATTTTTCGTTCCGATATTCACTGCACCACAATGAACATCCGTTTTCTGACAGGTACAATCTCTAGAAGTTTAAGTACAACGTCAATTGCCATCTTCTATCTTCTTGATTCCCAACTTCTTTTTTTAGGTACTAATGATTTTACTGATACGGGTACTACTAATTAACTCATACAAAGGGGTGGATTATCATACAAAGGGGTGGATTATCATACAAAGGGGTGGATTATCAAGGGAATTTGCAAGCAAGTGAATATAACGTATCCAATTAGAACTCGGATCACCGACATATAATTCCGAACCATTATCCATTACACCAACTGCACATCCAAGCTAATTAATGACTATTTTCCACATTGCTTAACTTCTACGATCTTACAAGAGCCGGTGTTTCAAAAAGGCATGAATACATCTCTCTTGTCTCTTTCCCATCTGAAATAGTGGAGGGTAACCCGTAAACATAACTTTTCTATAACCTTTAACAAAACTTGCTTCAATATATATAGATATAAACTTATTTATCAATGGAACTTTGTGTGTGTCCGTTACCTATAGACTCCGAAATGGCTGAACGGATTTTCTTGAAAATTTACACAGTTGTACTATAAGGTTTTGTGTCGAGGTAATCCCGATAAAAATCGAAAATTGATAATCGAAAAAATCGGGTTATAGAAGGAGTGGTCCGATTTTAATCAAATTTGATACACTCAAAGACATAAGAAACGATATTCAGAAGTTTCAAGGTTGCAGTTCTTACAATAGTGCAGAAAATCGATAGTATATGTATATATAAAAGGCAAGATGTTTGTGTGTGTGTTTGTTTATCTGTCTGTATGTCCTTTATACAAATCTACAATTTTTATCCGATTCTCACCAAACTTCACACAAATATTCTTTAGGCTAAGTCTGAGCTCCAGGACCATGGATTAGTTTTAAAGCTTTCATTACACTCTAGCAACACCGGACTATACTGCTATTATACATATATTAGTCATCCACATACAAACCTGTTTCGCTGTATCACAACTCATCAGATCGAAACTCGACCGATTTGGTGTCAGTCAGAGTCGCTAGCCCCCTAAGCCATAGGCGCATGGAATCAGAGAAGGGAAAATTTAACGTGTTGTATATAAGCAGCGTATACACACGCCAGTCACCGAAAGAACTCAATTCATTTCTGAAAAGAGTAATGCAAATATCGCGAAAGTGGAAAGTGTTTTTTTAATTTTCTTCTCTAGAGAGCTCAATCGTAATGAGAGCATAATATATTAGATATAATGTATGGCCTGTAAATGTTCAACAAACGAGAACAAATCAGATATACAATATTTAGTATTAAATGTTCGAACCGGTTGTATGGCATGCAAAGGCCATTGAGTCAAAGAATGCTGGGCTAAACCAATCATTGACAGTATGGGTCTCAACGGAACGTCCTTCTTATGAATTTTGGTAAGACCATAAAGCATTGGTCAAAGAGAACCAGAAGAGCTAATCATATCATATATCTCCTTAGAAAAGTAATTATTACATGCGATTTCTCCTCCCCTCGTTATATATATATATATACACACACACACATGTATATTTATTTTAGCGTGTCCCCACCCATTTTGTTTTTTTCATTTTTATTGCTATTCTTTTCGTTTCATTTATAATTCCAACGATTTTCCCCTAATGAGATGTTGGACGAAAGGGCTCTTGAGACTGTTAATAAATTCCTTATTTTTAAAGTAATATATATATATTCAAAGGTTGTAAGCTGAAATCACGTAAACGTAACATTATTTGGTTTAACCCACCTTTCAGTCGTAACGTCCCAACTAAGATTTAAAAACTCTTCCTTAATTTAATTCACAAACATTTCTACCATTCACCCACACTAAAAATATTCAGCAGAAACAATGTTCAAGTCTGTCTTAGTTGCGTTAAAAACATGGATAAATATATTTGACAACATAATGCTATGATATTTGGCCCACATAAGCAACATCCGTCACCCAACTAATAGCAAAAATGAATCACCCTTCTAAAAATAATTGCAACTGCCCATTGAACAGCCAATGTATGTCCGTTTATAGAGCTTGAATTCATTCAGATGATAAGGATGTTAAATTTTACTTTGGAAGTACTTCTAACTGGTGGAAGATAAGATTTAACAACATGTTTTCTTTAAACGACAGTAAATACAGTAAAAGTATTGCTTTATCCGTACATTATTGGAAATTAAAAGACAACATCCACAACCAAATCATTTCCTGGAATATCGTAGCTAAATCCAGACCTTACAATGGAAAAGGAGATAAATGTAATCTATGCCTTTTAGAAAACTTGTCATTTTAAACCGTATCAATAATCTTAATTTGCTTAATAAAAAAGTGATTTAATGGCCACATACTGTTATATAAAATATACTTATCTTAGACCCGGATTGATATACATCCCTCTATACTTTTGCTCTTTCTTTCCTTCTTTCTTCATTACTTCCCTTTTCTTTCTTTCTTTCTTTCTTTCTTTCTTTCTCCCACCCCACCGCATTATTATTCTTCTTCTATGTGCCCTGTCCCTTCAGGACGTAGGCGATCATGGCTCTCCACGTCTCCCTATCCCTTGTGGCTCTTAGTATGTTTGCTCCTGTTGCTCCTGGCAACCCCCGTTCCGTCATCCACCTGATCAGGCCCTGCAAATATGTTATCCGCTGCCTTCCTCTGTCTCTCCTTCCTTCTATCTGACTAGTCAGTATGAGGTTCTCCAGGCTCTCCTTCCTCATTGCATGTCCCAGGAACTTCAGTTGTCTCTTCCTGATGCTCAGCATCAATTTCCTTTTTGTTGCCATTCTTTCTAACACCTCGTCGTTGCTTGTATGCTCAGTCCACGATATCCGTAGCATCCTTCTGTAGAACCATATTTCGGCCGCTTCCAGTTTTGTCCTCATTTTCGATGATATTGTCCAGCATTCACAGCCGTACTGAAGAACTGACATCACGTAGCAGTCTAGCACTCTTTTCTTCGTTTCTATTGAGATCTTCCTGTGTGTTAGTATTTTGCTCATCTTCTGGAACGCGTCCTTTGCCATGCCAATTCGCCTTCGGATCTCCGTGTCGCACTTTCCATCTCCTGTTAGAACACTTCCTAGGTACTTAAATTCTTGGACTTGTTTGATTCTGTTATCCCCCACCTGTATTTCGCATTTTGGGTTGTATCTTTTGCTGATGACCATGCACTCAGTTTTCTTAAAGTTTATTTGTAGTCCCTTCTTGTCACTCTCCACTGCTACTTTCTGTATGAGGTCTTGAACAATTAAGAATAAAACCCCTTTATATTTTTGCCTCTTACATTGTTTAATTTTTAATTTTAATTCTAAATGTTACTTTTTAATTCTTAATTTTTATTTACATTTTTATTTTATTTTAGTTTTATTCAAAATTTTAATTTTTTTTATCTACATGTAATATTTGAATATTTAAATTTTTACGTTTTATGATTTACGCCCCTTTTATTTCTTCTCCCTGCATGTTATCATTTTTAAAGTGAAAATAAAAAATATTAATTTTAAATTTTTATCTCCATGTAACTTTAGAATACTTAGATTTTTAATCTTGTTAATAAGAAAGCGTTGTAGTGCATTGGATATTGGCTCAGAACGAGAAATCGGGGAGCCGAGTTCGAATTCCAGCTGAATTCATTGCATTCACTTACGCGCAAATACCCTTAGGAAAGGTATTAATCTGTCTATTCCTTCCAGTTATGGGTTAAATAACAGGACAGATTGGGTTCTATAGCCTTGGTCGGCAACCAGTCTACCGCAGAAAGCAATGGCAACCTACTGCGGGATAATATTCTTTCGAGACATGATCGCCCAAGCGTGTATCACGTATGGCACTTAACTGATTGAATAAGAAAGCAGTAACCTAAATTTATAAGATTTAATTCCTATGAACATCGAGTGAACTTAAATACAAATCTGTTAAACTGTCAATTTGAAATATGCATCTTATGATTGAATAACGATCCATGCCATGGACTTAGGATAATATGTATATTTATTAAAATATATTTGTTTGAACATTATTTTTAGTAGATACTCGTTTTTGAGCAGATACTGTTTGTAATTAAACAGTATATTTGTGTCATTCTGTAGGATTCGAAACTGCGACCCTTAACAACATAGGGGAAGCCATCAATTGATCTCTTGCAACTTACACCACTTGATCACGAATGATTTCTCAGTCTAAACGAAGTCTAATCAAGCCTTATAAGGACAAATTTTCGATTTCTCGTAAATATCCATCTCTGCTCTGAAAGCATATCTTAATGTAAACAAATGTAAATAGACAATGTTCCGGAAAGTTCCGGAAGATTTATTATATGAATTAATGATTGTTAATCTACGAGTTTTTTTTTTTTAATAATGTTCAAATAAATTAATTAAATATGTCAGCTGTTAATCCATATCTTAAATCTTCGGAACTTGCCGTAAATTAATGTGGAGAAAGTTGTCACTGAGCTGAAGAGTATCATTTCATCTGTACCGTTTTCGAAGTTTCATGAGGGCATTGAAACTTCGAGGTCGGCGTGACTGAAATAACACTGCTCAGCTAAGTGACAAATTGGTCTACATTAATTCTATTAACGCTATATTGATATCTGTTGTGGTATCTCCTCTTTGTATATGATAATGGATTCGACTGAGTGTACATATACCCCTTCCATAGAGAGAACAGTAGTGGCAGTCGGCATTTGCCTCTGCTGCTACGACACTGTCAGCTCTCTGCCTTCGGGTAGAGGGCGCACTCTGCTTCCGAGCAGAGAGCACAAACCCAGTCGTGGTTCCGTCGAAGGGTAGAACCACGACCGGGAAAAGATAAACAGATATTTTTGGCCGGGCTATATGGCCAGGAAGACCCACATTAAAAAGATCTTGTGTCACATTTCGCCTTAAGTGGGAAGGTGACTAAATACCGTTGCAGTCGGCAGTGGAGAGTAATCGTAGAGATCCGTTAGTTATCGGAAGTTACCCAGAGACCAGACTAGCTCTGAACTCCACTCAGCTAGAATAATATACCCGGATATACTATTTCCAACGACTTCACTTCAAGACTTGTATATATTTATTTCTACTAATAGTATTCCTGGATTTACTAACCTTCGTTCAAGTTTGTATATTACGTTCAATATAACCTACTTTTCTATCTCCATATCTGTTTTTGTTGTTCATTGTTTTGTGCGGTTCCTCATCTGGAATCCGCAACAACATCAAGCACTTTATGACAAAAAAGTCTGCTTGCCTAAAGTGCATTTTCGCCAGTAAACTACTGGAAAAAAACCTTGGCACTAAACATCATTACAATTTAACAATATATATATATATATATAGGTAGCAAACTTTCTTTTTTCGTTCAAAATCACCGACAAGAAAGATTTTATTATTTTTTTTATTTAATTTATCCAGTATTCTGCGGAAGATAATGAATGTAAAAATGTTACAATTTTTTTTCACTTTCCAAGCGCTTTCAGCTACTTCACTTTCCAAGCGCTTTCAGCCACTTCACTGATCATTTTCAAGGGTGTTATTTTACCGAGGTTGTTATTTTATCCACATGTTTTGACTGTAACGTAATTTCTGTGTTCCTGAACAAGAAGCATTCTTTAAAATTCTCACGTGCCGTTCGTGACTGGGCATCGCGTGAACATCTGTCTATTTTTTTCTATTCTTTTTCATTTTTTAACTATTAAAACTCCATTTCCACTGTTGAATAATCTAAGGTTAATGGGAGAAGAAAATTGTTTGAAAATTGTTTCTCATAGCGAGATGTCTTTTATATTGTGATTTGAATAGTATTTTTGTATTTTCAACCAAAACTTTTCTTAATGGTTCTTGTAAATTATAGGTTTATAAATGTTTTTACTGCCATATATATATATATATATATATATATATATATATAAGTTATGAATCTAAAAGAAATGGCTTGTAGGCAAATCCCAACGAATTCTATTAATATAAATATTAAACCTGATCTAGAGAGAGGACTCAATGTAATTCAATTTATTTATTTACAGAGTCATATAAAAAGCAGTACTTATAAAAACATCAAATTTTCTTATTTCCATTTCGACTATATATTTTATATATTTATATTATATTATCTTAATTTTTATTTTTATTTATTTTGTTTATCTTTACAATTTATCATATCTTTATTTTAGGGTTTGTGTATGTGATTTTATTTTATTTTTTTTTTAACCCAAACGATTTAACTTGAAACAATTAACTTCCGGTCAAAATTTAAAACTACTCTTTCTTGGCCGTTTCCTTTCTTCCCACTTTACATTTTCTCACTTCCGGTTTAAAAAAAAAACGTTTATTACCATCATTATTAACTACCTGATGAGACATTGTTCTTTCAATGTCACAGCAAAATGTACGATTTTATAGTAGTTTGTAGCTTGCACATGTTCTAAAGTAATAATTGATTATATATATATATATATAATCCGCAGACAGATCTGTTTCGCTGTATCACAGCTCATCAGTACAGTTAGACATCCGATTGCTTTTTACCCAGGATTGAAACCCGACCGTATTTGGCGTCAGTCGGTGATTCTACCTCTGAGCTAAGGGCGCTCGGTATAAGGAGGCAGACTTTCAGCGTGTGATGTACCATGTAAACAAAAGCCAGTTGTTAGTGTTCTAATTCATTACTAAATGAATTTTCTATTGGATTCAGGTCGGCGATCTGGGCTGGCCACTTCATTAGGGCGATTACTTCTTCAAATAAAGCCATAACCTTCAGAGCGTTGTGGCAAGGTGCATTGTCCTGCATGAAAATAGGAGATTCATAAAGATTATGGTGTGATCTTGGTACCACATGCTGCTGAAGAAACCTTTTGTAAATCTCAGCATTGATATTGCCATGTACGCGGATGATAGGGCCAACTCCCGCAGATGAAATCATTCCCCACACCCATCCCACTGCTGCCACCAAACTTAACGGTTTTCTTGACACACTGAGAAGACAGTTTTGCCCTCAGAACCAAATATAGTAAACTTGGACTCATCACTGAAATTTATTGTATCTCATTGTGCGTCAGTCCAAACAACATGTTCTTTCGCATACTCCAGGCGTGCCCTTTGGTCTCGCTTTGAAATGAGAGGTTTCGAAGATGGAACACGGCCATGCAATCCTGCATTTTTTAACCTGCAAGCAACCGTTTTCCTTGAGATCTTATTATCTCTGTCTTCATTAAATTTATGGGCAATTGATGTAGCAGTTTCAAAACAGTTTTTTGTGGATATTCTAACAATTCTTTGATCTTCTCTTTGCGATGTTTTTGGAGGTTTGCCGGTTTTTTTGGTTTTGCATCAAACGTTTTATCGGCTTTATACTTGCTATTAGGTTGTCCCAAAAGTCCGTAAACACTTGCGAAATGGGCCTATCTGGTCCAGCACAATCGAGACAAGCGATGGGTTCAGAAAGGGCAAGAGACACCGTCGGTTTCAAAACAAGATCGATTCGCCAAGAAAGTCATGTTGTGCGTTTGGTGGAACTTTGAAGGAATCGTGCATTTTGAGTTGGTTCCGAATGGTCGTGCCATCAGTGCCGAACTTTACTGTCAGCGCCTTGAGCGGGTCTATGAAAAGTTGAAGCAAAAGTACCCGGCTCCGAAAGTGCGCTTTGATGCAGCAGGACAATGCAAAGCCACACACCGCCAGGAAGACCAAAGGCAAGTTTGAAGAGCTGGACGGCGTTGAGGTTCCGCCACATCCAGCCTACAGTCCTGACTGTGCTCCATCAGATTACGGCCTTTTCCGCTCAATGCAACACTTTCTGAAGGACCGCCGATTCGTCTCGTTTGATGAAGTCGAGGAAGTGTCAAGAATTCTTTGATTCGAAGTCGGCTGAATGGTACTTTGACCAGATCCGAAATCTTGCAGATCGATGGCAGAAAGTCTTGGAAAATCAGGGTCTTTATTTTGAGCAATAATTTTTGTTGTTTTTGCGAGTAAAATTTCAATTTTTTGCAAGTGTTTTCTGGTAACCTTAGATTACTTGGCGAGTAAAATTTCAATTTTTTGCAAGTGTTTACGAACTTTTGAGACAACCTAATAATGACACTGTGAACGACACTTTTAGACCTATGAACAATATCGGAAATTTCTGAAATTGACTTTTTTTTCTTGATAGTTAGCGATAATGGGTTTTTTTTTCTTCAAAAGAGAGCGTTTTGCGTGTAGAATCTGCCATATTGCTTAAAAATAAAGTCCTAATGATAAATGAACTTTTACTTATTTACTTTATTTTTACTTATTTCTGAAAAGCTCTATCGAGTTTTTTTTTTTAAGTTTATGCAAATTATTAACATCGTTCCTTAACTTTTGCCCATTAGTTTATTTCCTTTGTTCCATTTAATCATTATTAAAAAAAAAAAACTCTTATGTATAATATTTATGCATTACACCCTAATCTTTATTCGGTAAAAATTTCATTGCTGATCATGCATTACTTTTTAAGTAATACACATATTTATGTCTTTGTTGTTTCCATTCCTTATATTATGGCCGCTACTCTATATATATAATATTTAGAATTTATAACATAAATATGTTATAATACTACGACAAAAGTCGCCATTTTGTTACCACACTGTTCGTGTCTTATCAAGTCATGATATAATATATAATGCTAACAGTTTAGCCCGGTTTCACTCGTGTAGTTTAAGGAATAATAAGAATAAAACATATAAATTTACATAGCAAATACCCTCGTCACTTTTACAGATATATATAAATGTAGAATGTCTCTATTGGATTAGGGTGGGAGAAGGAGAGTCAACATATATAGATAATATAAACTGGGGTGATCGATTCTATATTATAATCTATACATAAACTGATCCCTGACTTTGTGGATTGATAATAGATATTTTTCTACCCCTAATTTTGGCTTTCTGAAAAATTTCAAGGTGTCGTTAGCGTTCTAAAATTTTGATCTCCATCTGAGCGCAACTCCCGTCGAGCTAGACCGCAAAATGCAGACGCTAAGTCGAATCTATCAAACAAACAAATACTTACACAACGTCCACCCTCGTCACTTTCATAGATATAGATAATATCTATATATGATAATATATATATTTGATAATAACTAAGAATCGATTATGATTAGTTTATTTATGAATGGCTATTATTCATCAACATTCTATTAGTTTGTGTTTCAGTTTTATAGGTTGTCATCTAAAACACACCTGCAGAAATATAGGACACCGTTACCTGATACCTCGGCTATTATCAATTTTCAGAGGATAGATAATACAGGTGACACTTAAATACCATCCTAGCTTCTCCGCAAAATGAACACACCTTCCAGCTCATTTTGCAGTCTTTCTTACCG
The DNA here is from genome assembly GCA_037127315.1 of Ascarosepion bandense. Taxonomy (NCBI): domain Eukaryota; kingdom Metazoa; phylum Mollusca; class Cephalopoda; order Sepiida; family Sepiidae; genus Ascarosepion; species Ascarosepion bandense. Next base: position 1,295,720 of record JBBBDQ010002221.1, read on the forward strand.
GGTGTACATGTACATGGCATCAGTTTTCTGCTAATATTATTCTCGGGTCATAATTTCAGGAAGTGGGCGATTATGACCCTTCCCAACTTCTTCTCCCATCAAGAACTAAAAAGGTAGAAAATTGTGGAGAGCCATAATCGCCAACGTAGTGAAGGGACATGGCACACAGAAGGTTTATTTACTTTGAAACAAGTGCATGCGCATGTATTTTGTAAGTAGATTCTCGGTTTCCAGCTTTGATCAAATTCGTTTACACAGCCTTGTGGGTGATGACGTATTTTACACTCAACAGTCTCTTTCCCCACAGCTGAAAAACCGAAAGTCTAATTTTTACTGTGAAACCATTAAATTGTAAACGCAAATTCTACACAACAGCTTCTTTTCTCGCACTTCCCGCCTGTGGAATTCTCTTCCATTTATTTGCTTCCCCGACAGCTACAATCTCCAAGAATTTAAATGTAAAGTCAATAGTCATCTCCTATCTCACTAACCTAAATTCTCTTTCTCATGCTCCTATAACCTGTCACTGTTTCTCATAATTTTCCTCATATGTAACCCCCTGCAAAACAGTGGCAGTAAAATGCCTTGCTTGAGGCGATATGATTATAAAAAAAATGTTTATACTATTATCATGTGGATATAAAATGGAGGATCAATTCTACATTTAAATCAATATATAAACTGATCCCTCACTTTATGGCCACAGTCATCCTTCTCTTACCCACTTCCTGACGCTCCCTATAACCTATCACTCTTTCTCGTAACTTTCCTCCTATGTAAACCCCTGCAAAACAGTGGCAATAAAATGCCTTGCTTGGGGTGATATGATTATTAAAAAAAAAAAAGGGAAAAAATGTCTGTCACTACTCTATCGCCATTTCTATCTAAAATGTTTTGACGAGTTCTTTTTTTTTTTAAGTTCCTCCACTTCAGACATTTTACCTCTACATCTAAGGGGTCGAACCACACCCGCTCCCCTGTTTTCCAGTTGTAACGAGAACATTTCACTCAGATATCTTTTTCCCAATAATCTCTACTTTGTGAAACAGACTACCGTTGAGATGCCTCGCACCGAATACTACGTTCCTAATCTCTTCAAGTCTACAGTCAGTCGTTATCTATCCCTCTTATCCTGATAATTATCACTTCTTATCGTTTTCCAGTAACACATTATTTTGAGTGGCTCTTAAGCCTTCTACTGGCTGAAAATTAATAAAAAAGAAAATGTATAAAAAAAAGCTAGCGTATTCTGGCAGCAGTCCATATTGACGAGGATCCCCCTGTGAAGATCAAATTCATTACAATCTTGAATAGGTTAGTGAGACAAGCTTTCTAACCACTTTTAGGAGGGAGGGTGCCTCTATGTTTATTTACAAAGTTTAGATCATTCTAGTACTGATTCACATTTGTGAAGATCCCCCGTGAGGATCAAACTCATCATACACTTGAGTAGGTCTGTGAGACAATATTTCTAACCGCTGTTCCCTACTTCCGTCTATTATTATTGACTAGTTAGGTCTGGTCCGTCAGTCATTAAAGTGATACACGTTTAAGCGATCACGTTTCTTTTGATCCATGACTGACTAGTCCAGTGGTTCCCAAACTTTTTTCTGTCATTTCCCCCTACACCCAGTTTAACCATCCAGATTCCCCCCTACACCCAGTTCAACCATCCAGATTTCTCCCTACACCCAGTTCCAAGCCATCCAGATTTCCCCCTACACCCAGTTCAACCATCCAGATTTCCCCCTACACCCAGTTCAACCATCCAGATTTCCCCCTACACCCAGTTCAACCATCCAGATTTCCCCCTACACCCAGTTCAACCATCCAGATTTCCCCCTACACCCAGTTCAACCATCCAGATTTCCCCCTACACCCAGTTCAACCATCCAGATTTCCCCCTACACCCAGTTCAACCATCCAGATTTCCCCCTACACCCAGTTCAACCATCCAGATTTCCCCCTACACCCAGTTCAACCATCCAGATTTCCCCCTACACCCAGTTCAACCATCCAGATTTCCCCCTACACCCAGTTCAACCATCCAGATTTCCCCCTACACCCAGTTCAACCATCCAGATTCCCCCCTACACCCAGTTCAACCATCCAGATTTCTCCCTACACCCAGTTTAACCCTCCAGATTTCCCCCTTCATGTGCATGAAAGAAAGAGCAGTTAAAACACACTGAGACTATTATTAATTTATTTTTCAAATGTACAAATATACTGATAAACTTATAGTTACAGATTAAAGTGGGTAGAGAGCAGTTAGTAACAACTAAGTATAGCCAGAGAGAGCGGTTAGTAACAAATAAAAGGACTTGTGTTTGCAACAGTCTCTCTCTCTCTCTCTCTCTCTCATCAAACTGAGATGTTTTTTATTTAGTCGATAGTGTAATTATTTCCCCCCTGGTGGCTTCAAATTTCCCTCCCCTCCCCCAGGTGGAAATTTCCGCCAGTTTGGGAATCGCTGGACTAGGTAGAAGATTTTCCTGTAGTAAGCCGACATTTCTTTCTACGGTAGACTGGTTACCAACTAAAGCTATAGAACTCAGTCTGTCCTGCTATTCAACACATCGCTAGAGGAAGAAAAGATGGATTAATGCCATTTCCAAGGGTATTTGTGCGTAAGTGAATACATGGGATTCAACTAGAATTCAAACTCTGCTCTGGTCAGTCAGTCAGTTAAGTGCCATACGTGATACACGCTTGGGCGATCATGTCTCGAAAGAGATATGACTAACTGGGCAGAATATTATCCCGCAGTAGGTTGCCATTGCTTTCTGCGGTAGACTGGTTGCCGACCAAGGCTATAGAACCCAATCTGTCCTGCTATTTAATCCATAACTGGAAGGAAGAGACGGATTAATACCTTTCCCAAGGGTATTTGCGCGTAAGTGAATACAATGGATTCAGTTGGTATTCGAACTCGGCTCCTCGGCTTCTCGTTCCGAGCCGATATCCACTGTACCTCCCAGTCTATATTGGCAGCGCAGACAATGAAACGTGTACTCACTGTGCAAGCTAATTCTCGCGCCACAGTAGGTGTCCATCAATCATTTTCGCCTATTAAAATGACTTGTTACGGTGTCCTAGGTCCTCAACCTATACATGTTGATCAAGTACACTTTTTCTCAATACTTGTCTGTCGTCAACAAGTTTTTCTTTATAAAACTTATGCAAAGAATTTTTTTAGTATCTCAACAACAATTCCCAAAAATACAAAACTTGTAACGCTTCTCGTCCTTTGACATTTGAAGTGACAAGAAAATTATTCATTGGCAAATTTACAGATTTCCAAGCAAATTTCTTTGTATTTACGATGAAAGTAGTGAAAAGTTCCCAGCCCAACTGACTTCACAAAATCAATCCAAATGAAGGGGCTATTTTGCCGACCCCGGGAAAAATACACCCCAGGCTATTTTGCAGGTAAAGATCTTTATTATTATCAAATCAGATAGCGTCTAATTTAACAACACACATATCTAATGCAAAAGGGGCTTGTGGTGATACCAAGCAAAAGCGATGGACCGGATGTTTGCGCTTTCACGACCAAAAAGCAAATGACCAAAAGTTGTCGCTGCGCCGCCTGCTCCGCGCAGATGTTCCGGTTGAAAACTAAAAATTAATTAGATATTAAATTTCCAGTTCGCGAGCCTAAGCGAATTTTATTTATCAGCCAGTGGGAAGCGCAGAAACAAAGACAAGTGTGAAATCCCAAACGAGATGCTGTGATCCAAAAAGAAGATATAAAAAGCGGATACAGAAAGCATCCACAGGCAGGAGAAGAGAGTAATTAGTGTCTCTCTTGACCGAAGTCAAGTGGCTTACTACGCTCGCCTCTCTTACCTCTTTCCTTTTTCCCTGCCTCAAAAACTACTTACTGACCTAAGGAGCGAATACATCAAAGACATTCCTTACTTACACGCTCCCAAATTCATAAGCATTAATTCTCTTTCAGCATTTTATTGCCATGAACATTTTAACCTCCGTTGGACCTATACTTCAAATATTACTTCAATTGTAAAAACATTAATTGATATGTGTATATATAAAATGTTATTTTTCTACTCAAATTGCCTTTCTTGATTTGTAATCATTTTATGACTTATAGTGGGCTATCTACAACAAGGCCAAATTCCGTTAACTTGCAACAGTAAACAACTACCCTTCACTAGAACGGACTTCCACTACTAACAAACAAAAAAAATAATAGATAACTTCACTATAGGCTCAAATTGATAATTAGGTGTGCTACTGATGCAGAATTGAATGTGTATAAGAAAACATTGCGGTATATTTGAACTGAATTTGGAAATTAGAAATAAGATGCATTAAGGGTCTGACTAAATAATCTATTACAACAATGCGGCATCCATTTTATTATCTGACGTCCAGCAACACATGAATAGATGATTGAAAATTATTCCGATAAAACCAAAGGTTCCAATAATGTTTCCAGCAATAGCACCATTGTCTCAAACATTATACAGCATAACAAGAGGCGTACTTTGAAAGTAACGGTGGCCAAGTAAAGAACCCTACAGGGTAAATTTACATCGCGGAGAAATTCTAGGAATTAAATTGCCGCATCTTGAAAGAGAACTTCCCAATTTTATCTTGACAAAACTACTAAAGAAAGCTACTAAATTTAACTTACTTTGTGGTGATACGGAGCAAAAAGCGAGGGACCGGATGTTCGCACTTTCACGAACAAAAAGCAAATGACCAAAAGTCGTCCCTGCGCAGCCGGATTCGCACATATGTTCCGGTTGAAAAATAAAAATTAATTAAATATTAAATTTCCAGTTCACAAGCCTACGTGAATTTTATTTATCGGCCAATGGGAATCCCAGACTCAAATACGGATATGAATTTCCAAATGACCACCTGCGATCCAAAAAGTCGAAATAAAAAGCCGATACAGAAAGCATCGCCAGACAGACCGACGCAGGCCCACACACACGGATTGATTAGAGTAAAGGAGGTGAACACAGTAAGCTACTTGACTTCAGTCAAGGGGGCTATTAATTACACTCCTCTCTCTCTCGAGTCAGTCCGTGTGTGTCGGCCTGCGTCGGTCTGTCTGGCGATGCTTTCTGTCTCGGCTTTTTATTTCGACTTTTTGGATCGCAGGTGATCATTTGGGAATCCATATCCGTATTTGATTCTGGGCTTCCCATTGGCCGATAAATAAAATTCACGTAGGCTTGTGAACTGGAAATTTAATATTTAATTAATTTTTATTTTTCAACCGGAACATCTGCGCGAGACCAGCTGTGCACCGTCGACTTTTGGTCATTTGTTTTTTGTTCGTGAAAGTGCGAACATCCGGTCCATCGCTTTTGCTCCACAACTTTTTTTTTTTTTTTTTTTTTGATATTTTCACTCCCCTCAAGTCGATAATGCCACTAACATACAAGGGGTTATTGAGACTATCTTCTTCTTTTATGTGCCATGCCATTTCAGTGTGGTGTTGTAATGGTTAGCAGGCTTGTCTTGCTCGAATCATTAAAAGTGAGTAGTGAGTTCGATCCTCACTGGGTGTCCTATACTTTCGGCCTTGTGCCACATCTAAGTTGCGCTTAGAAAAATCACCATATTTAATGCAGAAACTTAATTATTTTCACCATCCTCTCTTGTCTCAATAAGAAATCTGGCTGGGCTGACAAAGTAGATCTAGCCTCCGATCTTGGAAAGAACCTTCAATCTGTGATGGACTGTGGTAAGAAATGGTTGGTAAATTTTAATACTTCCAAAACGAAGCTACTACTTTTAACCACCATAGAAAAGCTTTCTAACCTTCCATTGATATGAATCACACTAGTCTCTCTGAAAGCAATACACTGCGGCTACTCGGCCTCACTATTTCAGCCGATCTCAAGTGGAAGGAATACAATCAATAACTACATCTACTACTAAGAAGGTTGATCGCTATATCGAGCTAGGAAGAGTTTTCTAAGAATCCATCTTGCACATTTATAAATCTACCATTCGTCCGTGCATTGAATACTGTTGCCATATCTGGTCAGGATCTTCTGCTGTTCATCTCGGGGTTCTCGACAAAATCCAAAGGAGGATATATAATGTAATTAGTCTCGATTTGGCTACTCGCCTTGAGCCACATTCTCACCGACAGAATGTTGCTTCCCTCAGTCTTTTCTACATTTATTTTCACGGCTTCTGCTCTAACGAGATTTATTCTTTGTTGTCCCGCCCTCATCAATTTACCCGTGCAACTAGATTGGCAACTAGGTCTCACACTTTTACTGTCTAAACAGGTAATCGCCATTTCTACTCCAGCAGTGTCTTCCCTTGCACTTCCCACCTGTGGAACTGCCTTCCCCCCTATGCTTGCTTCCAATCCCCCCCAAAATTTAAATGCAATGTCAATTGCCATTTTCTATCTTCGTCACTCCCACCTTTCTCTTAACCTTTCTACAACATCATCTATGCTGTTTGCTTTTCTCTCATCCGTCTACTTTCATTGTAACCCCCTGCACACCAGTGGCGGTATTGCCTTGCTTGGAGTGAAAAGATTATAAAAAAAAAAACTTGACTGATTGTTCAAAAGATTATCCCGCAGTAGATTGCTATTACTTTCTGTGGTTGACTGGTTGCCAACCAAGGCTATAAAACCCAATCTGCCCTGTTATTTGACTCATAGCTAGAGGGAGGAAAGATGTATTATATTATTACGTAGTATTTAGTGGGGGATCAGTTTATTACTTCATAACAATAGAAAACCGATTCCCCACTTTATAACCAATAGAAACCTTAATCATAATACCAAATATAATATTCAATCAGTCAGTTAAGTGCCATATGTTATACATAATAGATGTATTATATTATTACGTAGTAATTAGTGGGGGATCAGTTTATTACTTCATAACAATAGAAAACCGATCCTCCACTTTATGACCAATAGAAACCTTAATCATAATACCAACTATTATATTCAATCAGTCAGTCAAGTGCCATACGTGATACACGCTTGGGCGATCATGTCTAAAAAGAAAATTCCCTCAGTCTTTTCTACATTTATTTTCACGGCTTCTGCTCTAACGAGATTTATTCTTTGGTGTCCCGCCCTCATCAATTTACCCGTGCAACTAGATTGGCAACTAGGTCTCACACTTTTACCGTCTAAACAGGTAATCGCCATTTCTACTCCAGCAGTGTCTTTCCTTGCACTTCCCACCTGTGGAACTGCCTTCCCCCCTAGGCTTGCTTCCAATCCCCCCCCCAAATTTAAATGCAATGTCAATTGCCATTTTCTATCTTCGTGACTCCCACCTTTCTCTTAACCTTTCTACAACATCATCTATGCTGTTTGCTTTTCTCTCATCCGTCTACTTTCATTGTAACCCCCTGCACACCAGTGGCGGTATTGCCTTGCTTGGGGTGAAAAGATTATATAAAATGTTATGAGAACTTAATTTTTTTCCAAATTCAATTGTTAAAACACTAGTTTAAATCATTTATTCATCACCAATTATTAAAAGAAATAGTCTACAGAAGTCTGAATATTTTAACTTCTTCATAACATTCTCTGCAAATCCGGAAGTTGACCTTGGGTATTTTCATTTATTTTTTTATTTTTTTTACATTACGGTTGCCCGAAAACAAAGCCCGGATTAGTTTATATTGATACCAGGGTAAGATAACGGTTGACTCTAGACTTGATTCACAATAAGGTTCAACCTGTACAAGGCTCAGAAGCCACTCGAGATAGAGCATTACGTTAAGTAGTAGTTTATATGGATAGAAGTGGAATATAACAATTGACTCTCGACTTGATTTACAATCAGGTTCACCCTGTACAAGGCTCAGAGGCCACTCGAGGTAGTGTATTACGTTAAGGGAACGTTTATATGAATAGGAGGGGAAGATAACAATTAATTCCAGACTTACACAGGTAAAGATTGTAATGATCGGGGAACCATCCGCTTGGGAGTTTGTTCCATTGAGCCGTAGTTCGTGGAAAGTTGTTTGAGTGGAATACGGAGAAAGTGTGTATAGTTTACCACTATGTAAGTACAGAAGGATGCTACGGATACGGATATCGTGGACTGAGCATCCAAGCAACGACGAGGTGTTAGAAAGAATGGCAACAAAAAGGAAATTGATGCAATGAGGAAGGAGAGCCTGGATAACCTGATACTGACTGGACAGATAGAAGGAAGGAAGGAAGGAGAGACAGAGGAAGGCAGCGGATGACGTATTTGCAGGGACTGATCAGGTGGATGACGGAACGGGGGTTGCCAGGGGCAACAGGAGCAAACATACTAAGAGCCACAAGGGATAGGGAGACGTGGAGAACCATGATCGCCTACGTCCTGAAGGGACAGGGCACATAGAAGAAGAAGTGGCATGGCTTGTCCTAGCCGTGAATGACAAACCTGGTGGAACCAGGTGATGCAATTCATTCGAGCACTTTCCATGTTAGCAACGATAAAGCAGTAAGAGACTCGTGTGTATTATTTTTTAACATTGCCTGTCTACATAATAACAAAAGCTAGCGGAACCCGTGGAATTTCCACCGAAGGATAATTATGATTTCCTGGAAAAATTTTACTTTGATCTTTTTCTATTTGGGAAAAACCAGGATTTCACACGTCATTGTGAATTTTTGTAAAAGTGAAGAAGGAGATTGATTTTAATTCTTAATTTGATATCCCTACAGATAACAGCGAACTTAAAACAAGTGTCAGCAACCTTTTGCTAACTATGTGCCGACTTAGGCATTTAAAATTATTTAATGTACCAACAGCATAAGTATTTTTATACAAGTCAACGTCAATATACCTGTACTACAATATATTTTATATAGTAATATATAAAATATGTAAACCACATTAAGAGAAATAAACAGCTTTTAAAAGTTTTTTTTTTTTAGCATCTATTATTAATGGGAGCCTCGCCCTTGAATTGTCTTAGCCAACTGCCCAATATCGGCAATGTACTTCGTTTTACACTTTTCACTAAATGTTCAGGTGTTAGGCAACTTTATTGTGGAATTAATACTGCTTTCACGTGAGGGAAAGTTTGCTTGCAGGAATAAGTTATATCAAAAGCCGAAAGAAGAACAAAGGCAATTTTCTTTAAACAGACGAAAGATCCTGGGAGAACTGTTAGGCCCTAAACAAGCGAGTAATTGTAGAATTAATAAAAGACTCATGTTCGTAGAAAGGTTTTCTTGTCTATTAGCTGGTGTCCTTATTTGCAGTGCAACAAGCAGGCAGTCCAACGATTGAGCAGTTTTGAAACAGCTAAATATATTCTTTGCGTTATATTAGTTATTGATGCGGACTTCGGGATGTCATTTACGGCTGCGTGCCATTGGGGTGCTGCGTGCAGTAGGTTGCCGACCTTGCTTTAAGGGTCACATCTGCAGATGTAACTCTATCATAGACGTTCTACGCAGCCTTCCAAAATTCGACGGATACATGAGTACACATCGTAAAACTTTCTGGATATATCCTACCTCATTCTTCTACTTCATGTGCCGTGTCTCTTCAGGACGTAGGTATTCATGGACCTCCACTTGCTCCTGTCCCTTGTCTCTCTTAATATTTTTCCTCTTGGTATCTCTCCCAAACCCTTCTCTGCAATCCATTTGCTCAAGCCCATCAATCTAGAATATAAACGGAATTAAACTATTGTGGCCACAAAGTGAGGGATCAGTTTATATATTGATTATAATAGAGAATTGATCCCCCACTTTATACCCACATTATAATTTCTGATTTGTTTATCAAGTTCGGATTAGGTATGAATGCACCACTTCTCATTACTGATTAGCTATGCAGGCATGTCTTTCAGATTTATTTATTCATCTTCATGTGCCGTGTCCCTTGAGGACGTAGGCGAACATGGACTTCCTCTTGGCTCTGTCTCTCATCGCTCTCAATATTTTTCCTCTTGGTATCTCTCACCAAACCTCACTCTACCATCCATTTGCTCAAACCTATCAAATAAGTCTCCCTCTGCTTTTCCCTGTTTTTCTTTCCCTTTTTTTTTTTTTTAATCATTTCACCCCCGAGCAAGGCGGTAATTTCACTGATGTGCAGGGGGCTACATAAGTGTAAAAAGATTAATTACAAGAGAGTGAAGAGGAAGACGAACCAGTTAGAAAGGAGCAAGAGAAGGATGGGAATACAGGTGTGCTGACAGTTTCAAAGGTGGAGAGAAAGGAAAGGATATACGGGGTGGGGAAAGAACTAGAGTCAAGTGGTTAATAGATTTATCAGTCCTGTGAGTGTTAGATTCCCCAAACCCTACTCTCTCATGACGTGTCACAGAAACATCAGATGTCTCTTCCTAATAAGTATAAGTTTTCTTCTCGTTTACATCCTTTCCAACACCATGTTGTTGCTTACGTGCTGGGTCGATGCATCCTCGCCATCCTTCTGTAGAACCACATATCTGCTGCTTCAAGTCACTCCTTCATCCATAAAGAGATAGGCCAACATTCGCTGTATATATAATGACAAATATTACATAGCAGTCTAGCACGTTTTTTTTTCAACGATATTTTCCTGTCACTCGGTACTCTGGTTAGCTTTGAAAATACGTCTTTGGCCATACCAACGCGGCTTTGGGTCTCAGTGTCGCACTTTCCATCCTCTGTCAGAACACTTCCCAGGTATTTAAATTTCTTTACTTGTTTATTTTAGTTTCCCCGAGCAATAACTGGCATTTTGTGGTCTTCTTTTTTGCTGATGACATTCAATTTTCTTGAAAATTATGCTCAGTCCTTTCTCGCTTTTTCTTGCTACCTTCTGTAGGAGGTTCTGCATTTTCCTTTCTGTGTTTGCTATCAGCACTGTGTCATCTGTGTGTTTTATATCATTGAGATTGTGGCCGCCAATGGCAAACCCTAGCAGGATTTCTAACTTTTTTCTCAGAATCGCTGTACAGGTTGAATAGATCCGGAAAGAAGACACGTTCATGTCTTTCATCCTTTTCCATAGAGGATTTTAAACCAAATTTGCAGACGTCTCTATATCGTAGCAAAAGACGCATTACGCAGAATTTCAAAATTCGACCGATACACCCTTGTGCAAATTAATTGGAACAACTGCTTTACTTTTATTTCTTTCACCACACGGCCAGTTACACCCACTGGAGTGACAGGGTGTAATCGATTTTTATTTTTTTCCTTGCATTAAGCCATTTGCTGTGGTGTCCAGCAATATGAATCTATTTTCCGGGTGTATGATGAAATTTGTTTGGCTTTGAAAAATATTGCATCATCCATGATTGCATCAGATTACACTATAGTCTGGAGTGTCGATTCATTGTCGTACGGCCATTGTATGCGATGAACGTTACTCCACGGAAGCGTACGAAAATTGCAACGCTGCACGAACACATTGGCAAGCCTTACAGAGAGATTGCGGGTATTGCTGATATCAGCCTTTTCATTGTCAGTGGTGTCATCAAGATGAAGAAACAAAACTGAGTCCTTCAGTCCTAAACGTAATGAAAATGCGGTCGGAAGAAAAAAAACAACGCCAAGAGACGGTGTATACGTGATAAGGGAAAGTGTGAAAGATCCTAAGAAGACATCATACGTTTTGTTTCAGTTAATCAGCACGAAGATCAATCGATCGATCTGTCTGTCTGTCTGTCTGTCTGTCTATCTAGCTATCTATCTAATTGTCTGTCTATCTATCTATCTGTCTGTCTGTCTATCTCAATTCAAAACTTAAACGAAAAGGTGGTCGCAAGAGAAAAAGTACGCCAAGAGCCGATGTATACGTGGCCAGGGAAAATGTGAAAGATACTAGGAAGACATTATTCGTTTTGTTTCAGTTAATTTGTTTTACCATATTGTCCGTTTTAGACCTACTGGAGTGACAGGGTGTAATCGATTTTTATTTTTTTTCCTCGCATTATGTCATTTGCTGTGGTGTGCAGCAATATGAATATATTTTCGGGATGTATGATGAAATTTGCACAAGGTCTATCTACCTATCTCAGTTCAAAAGTTAAATGAAAATGGGGTCGGAAGAAAAAAAAGGACATCAAGAGACGACGTATACGTGATCAGTGAAAGTGTGAAAGATCCTAGGAGGACATTATTCGTTTTGTTTCACTTAGTTTGAACTAGGGTGTACATGAGTACACATGGTAATATTTTCTTGGTATATCTTAAGCCATTACGTTTTTTCAAAGCCATTGATTTTTCTTCTTTCATTGGTCACTTTATCTAAGTCTAACCCTGCTTTCTCTTGCTCCGGCCAACAATTATTTGAATTATTAACACTGCATCTGTTGCTCTTACGAGTTTCTACATGTTGTAAGTAAAATAGGACTGCACTTATTCATACGCAATCTATAAAAGAGGTTGATTTTTTTCTTCTATTCGTCTTTATCCTTGGCTTCATCCTCAAACAATGACCTTGGCTGCTTTCTTTTCAAATCATTGCAATAACTATGAAAGCTTTTCTATTTTTAGAAAAACTCCACAGGAGCCTTTCATCAAGCCGGTTCTTTTAAAACTAATACTTTGCTTACTTAATCAATTAATGCTATTTTTTTTTTTCTTGAAGCTTTTGCAACTTTGTATAGGCAACATTTTAAAATGGTGATGTGCGTTGTGGTGCAGTCGATATCAGCTCGGAACATTCACTTAAGCGCAAATACCCGTGGGAAAGGTTTTCATCCGTCTCTTCTTCGTCTAGCTTTAAGTTGAATAGCAAGAGAAATTTGCTTTTCTAGCCTTGGTTGGCAAACAGTCTACCACAGGAAGTAATGACGACCTACTGCAGGGAAATCTGCCAATCAGTCATGTCTCTTTCAAGTGTATATCACATATGGCACGTAACTGACAGACTGAATGGTAAAAAACTTCCATGTCCATATACAAAATATTGGGCATTTTTTGACCAAACTATCGATTAAAGTTCATAAAACGTTTCTCTTATAACACATTTTCAGGAAACTAGCCACCCCATAGAAAGATAAATGTATAGATGAACAGCCTATACTAGATAGATAAATAGATAGATAGATAGATAGATAGATAGATAGATAGATAGATAGATAGATAATGAATAGGCTGAAGTTTTGTAAATAGTAACAGTATGGTAAAGTTCTAAAACCATTCTAGCAGCTGTGCTTGGTATGCAACGTGTTAAAGAACCGTATTACTGGCAGGTATATAGACACCCACCCCAGAGAAGAGTCTCTCTTACACGCACACACGAACATGTAATATTCACGTTCAAATGGGAACCTGATGCCACAAAAACAAACAGATATTCCGGAACTGAATAAAAATAAAATGCAGTTTTACATATGAAAGATTAACTTCCATAGTTTTATTCGTAATTATACACACTTGTGTATAATTAGTTAATTATTAATTGAAACAAAACAAATTAATGTCTTCTTAGGATCTTTCACACTTTCCCTTATTACGTATGCGTCGTCTCTTGGCGTTGTTTTTCGCATTGGTAATACGGCTGACAGTTGAAATGCTGACACCAACAATATCCGCGATCTCTTTGTTAGGTTTGCCAGTGTGTTCGTGCAGCGTTACAATTTTCCTTCATCGCAGAAAATGGCCGTAGGACAACTAATCGATAGTCGACAAAATAGTGTCCGGGCGTGATAAAATTCTGATGCAATTACTGATGATGCAATATTTTTAAAGAAAAAACAAATTTCATCATACACCTGAAGATAGATTCATATTGCTGCATACCACTGAGGATTTAAAGAGATAGTTAAAGAAAGGAAACTACAGCAGTTGTTTTAATTAATTTGCACAAAGGTGTATGACATTCTTGTTCTTCTTTGTGTCATGTCCCTTCAGGAGGTAGGCGATCACGGCCTTCCACATTTCCCTATCCTTGATGGCTCTTAGCACGATTTCTCTTGTTACCCCCACCCCAACCTTGCTTTGCCATCCACCTTCTCAGGCCCTTCAAATATGTTATCCGCTGCTTTCCCCTGTTTCTATTTCCATCTATTTGGCCTGTTAGTATCAGGTTCCCCAAGCCCTCTTTCCTCATTGCATGTCCCAGAAAATTTAGCTGTCTCTTCCTGATGCACAGTATTAATTTCCTTTTATTTTCCATCCTTTCCAAAACCTCATCATTTCTCATATGCTTTATCCATTATATCCACAGCATCCTTCTGTAGAACCACGTTTCAGTCGCTTCAAGTTTTTCCTTCATCTCTGATGATATTGTCCAGCATTCACTGCCATATTGAAGAACTGACATCACATAGCAATCCAGTACTCTCTTCTTTGTTTCTAGCGAAATTTTCCTGTTTCTTAATACTCTTCTCAGCTCCTGGAATGTATCCTAGTGCTTTTGGATCTCAGGAATATAAATGTATAGAAAGTGCTGTGACCACAAAGTGAGGGGTCAGTTTATATATTGATTGTAATATGGAACTGATCCTCCACCTTATATCCAGTATGCTTCTGTAGAACCACATCTCAGTTGCTTCAAGTTTTTCCTTCATCTCTGATGATATTGTCCAGCATTCACTGCCATATTGAAGAACTGACATCACATAGCAATCCAGTACTCTCTTCTTTGTTTCTAGCGAAATTTTCCTGTTTCTTAATACTCTTCTCAGCTCCTGGAATGTATCCTAGTGCTTTTGGATCTCAGGAATATAAATGTATAGAAAGTGCTGTGACCACAAAGTGAGGGGTCAGTTTATATATTGATTGTAATATGGAACTGATCCCCCACCTTATATCCAGTATGCTTCTGTAGAACCACATCTCAGTTGCTTCAAGTTTTTCCTTCATCTCTGATGATATTGTCCAGCATTCACTGCCATATTGAAAAACAGACATCACATAGCATTCCAGTACTCTCTTTGTTCTAGTGAAATTTTCCTGTTTCTTAATACTCTGCTCAGCTTCTGGAATGCGTCCTTAGCTATTCCCATTCGCCTTCGGATCTCAGTGTCGCACTTTCCGTTTTCCGTTAGAACACTTCCCAAGTACTTAAATTTTTGTACTTGCTTGATTTTAGTATCCCCAATTTGTAATTGGCATTTTGGGCTCTTCAGTTTGCTTATGACCATACAGTCGGTTTTCTTGTAGTTTATTTGTAGTTCTTTTTTTTCTTTTTTTTTTCTTTTTTTTTTTTTTTTTTCGTCTTTCTTCATCTACCTTTTTTAGGAGGTCATATAGTTTGCTTTCCGTATCAGCTATCAGTACTACATTTGTTTAATGCACAGTAGACGTTTTGATTATTTTTTTTTTTTAGTCCGAGTCGAGGGAAAGCGCTATCGCGCAGGCGCGAAAAAGCAAACATTTTGTCTGTAAAATGTTTGTAATGATAACGATAATAATAATCTGTGATTACCTAAATATCCATAGGAAAAATCCAAAATTTTACTCTATCCCAAGGTGGTTATTTTTATTGTTCAATCATTTCACAGCATCACTCTGTAGAAACACATTTCTGCTGCTGTGCAGATATTCTTTTTGTTCTAAGCAGGATGATAAAGCCACTAAGACGCAGGGGTTACTTATTGTAAAAGAATAAGAGAAAAGTAAAAAAAAAAACATTAAGGAGAGAGAACAATAAAAGATAAATACAGTAGATAACGATTTACATTGCATTTAAATTTTTGAAGATCAAAGTTGACTGGGAAGCAAGAAAGGAAGAGTTCCACAAGTGGGAAGTGCGAGAGAAGAATCTGTTAGCATAGAACTTACGGTTGCATCTAGTGATTTCAATTGTAAATTCATGAGATTTAGTCAGTCAGTTAAATGCCATACGTGATACACGCTTGGGCGTGGTGCATTGGATATCGGCTCGGAACGAGAAATCGGGGAGCCGAGTTCGAATTCCAGCTGAATTCATTGCATTCACTTACGCGCAAATACCCTTGGGAGAGGTATTAATCCGTCTATTCCTACCAGTTATGGGCTAAATAACAGGACAGATTGGGTTCTATAGCCTTGATCGGCATCCAGTCTTCCACAGAAAGCAATAGCAACCTGCTGCGGGATAATCTTCTGCCCAGTTAGTCATGTCTCTTTCGAGACATGATCGCCCAAGCGTGTATCACGTATGGCACTTAACTGACTGACTGAATATAATAGTTGGAATCCTGATTAAGGCTTCTACTGGTCATAAAGTGGGGGATCGTTTTCCTATTGTTATGAAGTAATAAACTGATCCCCCATTAATTACTACGTAATAATATAACACATCTCTTCTACTTCTAGGTATGAGTCAAATAACAGCACAGAAAGCAATGGCAACCTACTGCGGGATAATCTTCTGCCCAGTCAGTCATGTCTCTTTCGAGACATGATTGCCCAAGCGTGTATCACGTATGGCACTTAAGTGACTGACTGAATTAAGTTGCCTTATGCTCTCCTTTAGCTGTAAATATTTAAATGTCTGTTATTTTTTAAATTTTCATTTCTCTTGATGACTGTAGTTGTAACCCTGTTTAAGGGGTCACAAATAAAAACAGGAACACGGCATTAGTGTAAACAATCGTTGCTTGGTTGGTTGGTTCATTTAACCAGCATATCAACCTTCATTAGGTCATTTAATGCTGAAAATCGCTTTGATTTGTTTTATTAAGTTTCTTTGTTTTATTGTTTTTGCAAGATTCATTGGGATTTGTTTTAAGGGCAGCGTCCCCAAGTCCTACCCTTGTTATTTAACCCATAACTGGAGAGAAGAAACGGATTAATACCTTTCCCAAGTGTACCAGTGCTTACGTGAATGCAGGGTATTCAACTGGAATTCGAACTCGGCTCACTGATTTCTCTTTCCGAGTCTATATCCACCGCACCACAACGCACATCCGTCCATAAACGCTTACAGCACCTGGTATTCCAAAGCGGTCACCCATCTAAGTACTGACCAGGCTCAACTTTGCTTAACTTCGGTGATCGAGCGAGAACCGGTGTATTCAAAGTGATAGGTCGTAAGCCCGTAAACAATTGTATTAACAAAATAACTGGTAAAGGTACAATATGCCAGCTTGTTCGTCTAGCTGACAAGCAAGCGGTGTTGGATATCAAAGTCTTTGTTCGGTAAGTCAATCTACGGATGTCTGACTGGTACTCTGTCGGTGACTACTAGTCACATGGTATTTATGCAGTTTGAGTTAGTCCATTACTATGTTAATGGGTAGGTCCTCCACAACAACTTTTTACCTTCCTTAAGTGTTACTTATCATTGATGTTTTCACTTATCTTTTTATATGTGGTATTGCCCATTGCTGTTAAGAAACGTCTCGCTTCATGCTACTCCCTCCTCGCAATTTTAGATATGCGTTGCCTACAAATGCTAAGAACTAAGTCTTGACATTCTTATTCTTCTGTATGCCCTATCCTTTCAAGACGTAGGCGATCATGGCCTTCCACGTCTTCCTATCCCTGGTGGCTCTTAATGTTTTCTCCTGTTACTCCACGCAACCCTCGTTCCGTCATCCACGTGATCAGGTCCTTCAAATATGTTATCCGCTGCCTTCCTCTGTCTCTCTTTCCTTCTATCTGGCCAATCAGTATCAGGTTCTCCAAACCCTCCTTCCTCATTGCATGTCCCAGGAACTTCAGTTGTCTATTCCTGGTACTCACTATTAGTTTCATTTTCAAAGCCATCAGAACTTATATTAGGTTATAATATGAACTCTTTCGTATTTTAAGTGCTTTTTTTTCCTCTCAAATAAAAGTAACTTCCGTCTGTGTGCCCTCAGCCTAACGACTGTGCTTCTGATACTAACTCAAACGGGGGTAGAGGATTCACTTCACACCCAAACAACCTATTTCACTCTCTCCCTTATTTCAATGGGTCTTTTAGTCCTCATGTTTATAAGCGAGCTTGCCTTGGGACTATTGGTTACTGGCAGATGCAATGTTTCAGACCTATGAAGAAGTTGTGTTGTCTGACTTCTCAGCGAACGAGCCACATGCACTCGGAGTATCGCGCCTGAATCTTTCTTGGGTTATTTGTCCACTCATTACGAACGCTGGAGCTAAACGTTTACTGAGTTTGTCGTTATTCTCCTGATAGTCAGGGATCTGAGCCTTCGAGTAACTTCCAAGGCAGTTATCCTTTCAGCAGATGCATAACATCGGATCTATTGTACTGTAGTTTTAGTGAATGGTTTCTGGGTCGTGCAGTAGTCTCCAGTGAAGCCTCTCAATACCATGATGAGGAACACTGTTATGGCAGTGTCTCCGAGCGAGTCAACTCGGGTCATTTATGCGTACATCCCTAATGGGTGTCTGTGTCAACGCCTACTAGTCATCCACCAAACCAACCAAAACAAAGATGAAAGCAATCAAATTGAAAACGAACAAAACTATTAAATCCAACTTCATAAAGTGTCTACCTTACGTATAGCATAGCATCTCTTATAAAGTGTCTACCTTACGTATAGCATCTCTTATAAAGTGTCTACCTTACGTATAGCATCTCTTATAAAGTGTCTACCTTACGTATAGCATCTCTTATAAAGTGTCTACCTTACGTATAGCATCTCTTATAAAGTGTCTACCTTACGTATAGCATCTCTTATAAAGTGTCTACCTTACGTATAGCATCTCTTATAAAGTGTCTACCTTACGTATAGCATCTCTTATAAAGTGTCTACCTTACGTATAGCATCTCTTATAAAGTGTCTACCTTACGTATAGCATCTCTTATAAAGTGTCTACCTTACGTATAGCATCTCTTATAAAGTGTCTACCTTACGTATAGCATCTCTTATAAAGTGTCTACCTTACGTATAGCATCTCTTATAAAGTGTCTACCTTACGTATAGCATCTCTTATAAAGTGTCTACCTTACGTATACCATCTCTTATAAAGTGTCTACCTTACGTATACCATCTCCTGTAAAGGGTCTACATTCCAATTTTCCCGAAGCGGAACTCCATCTTCAGGCCATTCTTAACCTTCTGTTCCTGTCTAAAACAGGTTTACATTGCAGGAGGCCACAATCCCGTTCTATTCACCCATTATAACAAAATACGATCACATAAATCGCCACGGTCACTGGCTCGGTGCCTACATCAAGGACACGTTTTCCTACGGCAGAGACGCAAAAAACGAGGACCCTAACCCCTTTACGCACATGTGTTTCCGCGTGGCACTTATCCATAGTACTACATTCATCTTTCTTCTGTATCGTCTCCATGATGAAGAATCGGTAATCTTCGATCAAATATCAAAGTGGATTGACAATATCCCTAATGAAATTCCCTCGGCCAACTTTCACATATGTTGTGACATCAATGTTCACCAAAACGAGTGGTTAGTCCACTCTAACAAAACCGATGAGAAAGGCAGATATTGCAAACACTTCTCCATCGCTTATAATTTGATCCTGATCATTGAAGAACCCATCCGAGTCCCGGGTGAGAAGAGACAGCGACTAACACCCTGATGTGCAAAAGTGCAGTAGAACCTTTACCCAGAATTGGCACATGTGATTATTCCCAAATCAGTGTCCAGATTGACTCTAAACCAATGACCTCCCCTTATTTATAGTTCTCTAGAACGGTCTTTTGCTATGAGAAGGCAGACTGAGAGAGCTTTCGGTCCTATATGACGGAAGCTCCTTTCCCAACGTTTTTTTTTTTTTAAATATGCTGCCTTCAAAATCGCTGTCCTAATTTCTGAATGGCCCTTTTTTAGAATGGAGTGTTTTATATCCCCGCACCCAGAAAAAATTCAGTAAAAACCAAGCAGCCAACCTGGTTCACTTCTCAATGCGCTGCACCCATAGCTCACCAGAACCGCTACTTCAACATCTGTCACAAGGAACAGTGTAGTCTGGCCCTAAGTACTCTCTTAATCACTATAAGAGAGGTCTGGAAAACGCAACGCGCGAACTGTTCTGGCCAAAGTTGAAAAGAAACAAATTGGATTTCTGGAAAATCACCAACCAAATTATGAACAGATGTAAAGCGGATGTGCACCCTATTACAAATGACCCCATGGTCATATCCTCCTCGACAGACAAGGTGAAGCTCTTCACGTCGATTTTTGACTCGAACTCAACGTTAGAAAACAAAGGCCACCCACTCCCCAATATCCTACATCTCACTGAGCACAATCTCAGTAATATACCCATTTCAGTAAAAAAAAAAGTTTCTAGGCTCAATCTCCAAAAAAGCCAATGGCCCAGATAAAATTCAAGTGGTCGTCGTTAAGAAAATCAGTATTATTCCAAAATCTAGCAAAATTATTTGACCGCTCTTTGAAGGAGACATTTTTCCCAAGGTGGCGATCGTATGTTCGGCCTTCGAGAACGCGGACAACCGATACCCCCTCCCAGTACAGACCCCTTAGTCTCCTTAGTATCATCAGCAAACTTTTTGAGGCTATTATCAACAAGAAGTTTATCGATAACCTGGATAGGAACAACTTTCTGTGGGCACGAGTAGTACCGGTTAGGATTAGCGCAATTTCCCACTGACGTCCTCACTATCATTACACACAGAATTAGTCAGACCATTGACGACCCACATATCACAGCGACGATAGCATTATTTGAAACAGAATTTCAAACTACAAAAGTGAAAACGATTAGTAAGTTACAAAAAGGTAAAAACGTAATGCAATATTTATTATTATTGTTGTTCAATACACTCTTCATTATTATAAAACTACCTATAAATTGATTCCATCTTACTGTATTGTATTGTATTTTTATCCCAACCATGAATCAATACACTCTTCATTTTTAATAATGTTTAATCACTAGTTATTCCTTTTTTATTGCAGGTTTTAATCGCGCTAATCTAGTTCAATATACTTTTGATTATTGTTATTATCATAGAAGTAGGATTCGATCTCATTATTGTTGCCTTTTATCCCGACAATGGCTCTATACACACTTCATTATTACTATTATTTTATTACTAGTTTTATTCCATCTTATTATTGTTGCTTTTTATCCCAACACTTTGGCTCTATACACTCTTCATTATTCCTAATATTTTATTACTAGTTTTATTTCATCTTATTATTGTTGCTTTTTATCCCAACACTCTGGCTCTATACACTCTTCATTATTACTATTATTTTATTACTAGTTTTATTCCATCTTATTATTGTTGCATTTAATCCCAACACTCTGGCTCTATACACTCTTCATTATTACTATTATTTTATTACTAGTTTTATTCCATCTTATTATTGTTGCTTTTTATCCCAACACTCTGACTCTATACACTCTTCATTATTACTATTGTTTTATTACTAGTTTTATTCCATCTTATTATTATTGCTTTTTATCCCAACAATCTGGCTCTAGACACTCTTCATTATTACTATTATTTTATTACTAGTTTTATTCATCCTAGTTATTGTTGCTTTTTAATCCCAACAATCTTGGCTCTATACACTCTTCATTATTACTATTATTTTATTACTAGTTTTATTCCATCTTATTGTTGCTTTTTATCCCAACACTCTGACTCTATACACTCTTCATTATTACTATTGTTTTATTACTAGTTTTATTCCATCTTATTGTTGCTTTTTATCCCAACACTCTGACTCTATACACTCTTCATTATTACTATTATTTTATTACTAGTTTTATTCCATCTTATTATTATTGCTTTTTATCCCAACACTCTGGCTCTATACACCTTTCATTATTATTTTATTACTAGTTTTATTCCATCTTATTATTGTTGCTTTTTATCCCAACACTCTGACTCTATACACTCTTCATTATTACTATTATTTTATTACTAGTTTTATTCCATCTTATTATTGCTTTTTATCCCAACAATCTGGCTCTATACACTCTTCATTATTACTGTTTGTTTTATTACTAGTTTTATTCCATCTTATTATTGTTGCTTTTTATCCCAACACTCTGGCTCTATACACTCTTCATTATTACTATTATTTTATTACTAGTTTTATTCCATCTTATTATTGTTGCTTTTTATCCCAACACTCTGACTCTATACACTCTTCATTATTACTATTATTTTATTACTAGTTTTATTCCATCTTATTATTGTTGCTTTTTATCCCAACACTCTGACTCTATACACTCTTCATTATTACTATTATTTTATTACTAGTTTTATTCCATCTTATTATTATTGCTTTTTATCCCAACACTTTGGCTCTATACACTCTTCATTATTACTATTATTTTATTACTAGTTTTATTCCATCTTATTGTTGTTGCTTTTTATCCCAACACTCTGACTCTTATACACTCTTCATTATTACTATTATTTTATTACTAGTTTTATTCCATCTTATTATTATTGCTTTTTATCCCAACACTTTGGCTCTATACACTCTTCATTATTACTATTATTTTATTACTAGTTTTATTCCATCTTATTATTGTTGCTTTTTTATCCCAACACTCTGACTCTATACACTCTTCATTATTACTATTATTTTATTACTAGTTTTATTCCATCTTATTATTATTGCTTTTTATCCCAACACTTTGGCTCATACTTTCATTATTACTATTATTTTATTACTAGTTTTATTCCATCTTATTATTGTTGCTTTTTATCCCAACACTCTGACTTCTATACACTCTTCATTATTACTATTATTTTATTACTAGTTTTATTCCATCTTATTATTGTTGCTTTTTATCCCAACACTCTGGCTCTATACACTCTTCATTATTACTATTATTTTATTACTAGTTTTATTCCATCTTATTATTGTTGCTTTTTATCCCAACACTCTGACTCTATACACTCTTCATTATTACTATTATTTTATTACTAGTTTTATTCCATCTTATTATTATTGCTTTTTATCCCAACACTCTGGCTCTATACACTCTTCATTATTACTATTATTTTATTACTAGTTTTATTCCATCTTATTATTGTTGCTTTTTATCCCAACACTCTGACTCTATACACTCTTCATTATTACTATTGTTTTATTACTAGTTTTATTCCATCTTATTATTATTGCTTTTTATCCCAACAATCTGGCTCTAGACACTCTTCATTATTACTATTATTTTATTACTAGTTTTATTCCATCTTATTATTGTTGCTTTTAATCCCAACACTCTGGCTCTATACACTCTTCATTATTACTATTATTTTATTACTAGTTTTATTCCATCTTATTATTGTTGCTTTTTATCCCAACACTCTGGCTCTATACACTCTTCATTATTACTATTATTTTATTACTAGTTTTATTCCATCTTATTATTGTTGCTTTTAATCCCAACACTCTGGCTCTATACACTCTTCATTATTACTATTATTTTATTACTAGTTTTATTCCATCTTATTATTGTGGCTTTTTATCCCAACACTCTGGCTCTATACACTCTTCATTATTACTATTATTTTATTACTAGTTTTATTCCATCTTATTATTGTTGCATTTAATCCCAACACTCTGGCTCTATACACTCTTCATTATTACTATTATTTTATTCCATCTTATTTCTGTCGGTTTTCATCTTATTATTGTTGCTTTTCATTCTCATACTTTGGCTCTATACACTCTCAACTGATTTTTCTGTATTATTTTGAATTGCATGTTTTATTTTTATTATATCTGATATACCGTTCTTTTTTGGAAATTGAATAAAGTTGTTTACTGTTGTCTTCACATGTCTTCCATCTTGTATCTGTTTCAAACAACACAGCTGGGAAGCAATTGTCTCCCCTAGAGATCACTTTGCATATTGATCAGAATATTTGTAGTGTAGGGTGTTGGTTAATATTTCTTTGATTCGGCATTTTGTCAGACTTAACCGAACTCCTTACAGCTTACAAGTTTTATGCGGAATTATCATCAGAAGGTTTTCATCAGAAAATTGGTTGTCGGCAGGTTGGAATATGTGGAATTGTGTGGAATAGAAGAATAAAATATACATTTTGCATTTTAAAATAGAAATTTATAAAAATGAGGAATAACATAAGTTGTAGGAGTTAATGTTCAATTAGAAACATTATTAAGAGGTTAAGGGTAGAGTTCGTACAAAATGTTTGTAGTAGTAATTGTTGAAATAGATAAGGAGAAAGAGGACAATGTCCGAGTTGACCTGAAGCTTCTCTCGTTACATTTTAGCGGTGTCACTCGTTGCTCCCATCTCTGACTCTTGACTGACGCCGAGGTCATTTATATAGCCTTTTTGAATTTAGCACTGTAAGTCCTCAAGTCGTGCAAGGGGCTCCCATTGGTTAAATCATTTTAACACCTACTTGCGAAATCTGGGTTCGACTTTTTATTTAAGTACATGGTCAATCCTTTTTCTATTTGTGAAAACAGGATTTCACACGTCGTTGTGAATTTTTGTAAAAGTGAAGAAGGTTGATTGATTTTAATTAATTTATTATCAGCTACAAAATTATCGGAGTTGTCTCTTCCCTACGAGATCTCGCATATACATTTGTCTCTTCCCTACGAGATCTCGCATATACATTTGTCTCTTCCCTACGAGATCTCGCATATACATTTGTCTCTTCCCTACGAGATCTCGCATATACATTTGTCTCTTCCCTACGAGATCTCGCATATACATTTGTCTCTTCCCTCACGAGATCTCGCATATACGTTTGTCTCTTCCCTACGAGATCTCGCATATACGTTTGTCTCTTCCCTACGAGATCTCGCATATACGTTTGTCTCTTCCCTACGAGATCTCGCATATACATTTGTCTCTTCCCTACGAGATCTCGCATTTCCGGTGTAAATTCTTCTGTACTTTTCTGTCCTATGCTAGTAGTATCTTTTCTCGTGCTTCTTTCGCTCGTGAATCTTCTTGCAGATTTGGATAAAGCGACAACAAAGAAAAAAATCAAGAACATTTTTTTAAATATGGAAATATAAATTGTTTCATTTTCGCATTTTACAACTAAATTTATCTCAGCTTGTAGAAGTGTTAAAATTTTCTTGTTTGTCGTTGTTTGAAAAATGAAAATAAATGTAATTTTTTCGTGTGTTTATGTGAGACTAGCAGTATAGCCCAGCGTTGCTTGGATGTAATGAAAGCTTTAAAACTAATCTATGGTCCTGGAGCTCAGACTCTTTGGACGTTGGCACGAAAGACTAAAAAGCAATAGTTGTTTCCAGTTAAAGCGAAACCGAAGACTGAAAGAAAAATGAAAGTCAAATGTTGATTTCCTGGTATTGATATCAAATAAGTTTTTTTCGTCGTAATCTGAATTTTGAAGGCTAAATAAGTCCTCTGAGTAAATGGTATCATGGCTGAGACTAAGAACTACAATTAGACCTACTTAGAGCCAAAACCGAAGCAAAAATTAAAATAAAAGGGCTGAAAAACTGATTTTGATCAGACCCGGTAGGATATCGGGGTATCGATTTCCAATATCGGAGTCAAATAAGTTTTCCAAGGATAAACTAACCTAAGTAAGTCCATGAAAACTTATCGTACCCATCGGGAGTATAATTGGAGAAAATGAGCCCTATTGATGGCTGAATATCGGTTTTTGGTCAGAGTCGATAGAATATCGGGGGTATCGATTTCCGATATCGGGGATATTATCGATTCTCTACACTATTGTAAGAACTGCAACCTTGAAATTTCTGAATATCGTTTCTTATGTCTTTATCTATGAGTGTATCAAATTTAAAATCGGACCACTCCTTCTATAACCCGATTTTTCGATTATCGATTTTCGATATTTATCGGGGGTACCTCGACACAAAGCCTAGCTAAGAACACTCGCAGACGCTTCTAGTACAACTGTGTAAATTTTCAAGAAAATTGGTTCAGCCGTTTCAGAGTCTATAGGTAATGGACACGCACACACAGAGACAAAGTTCCATTTATAAATAAGTTTAGATTAAAGGCAAGGAAGAAATGGAGGTGGAAAGTGTAAATGTGATGTAGTTTGGTCAAGAATAGTGCATTATTTTTAGAAAATTAGCAAATTTAATATTCCATTAATCTAATTTACACGAGTATTATTTGTTTATAGCATGAAATTTAGAATAAAAATATTTCTTAATCACGCAAGTGCGAAATCATTGATGACAGCCAGACGTTGACCAGATTTGACATAATTGTCCAAATGTTTTTCTGTAAGGGGAAGAAACCGTGAAACACTTAACATTTTAATGTAACACAGAAAATACATACACATTAATAAAACTTTTTACACACATATCATTATAAATTATTTAAAAAATCTTTTAGCTTGGAAATTTGTATTAATCTTTTCAACTTTTGATTAAGAAATATCAGACCAGTTGAGTGCAACACGTGATACAGAATTGGGCGATCATGTCTCGAAATAGACATGACTGACTGGGCAGAAGATTTTTCCGCAGTAGGTCGCCATTACCTTTTGCGGTAGACTGGTTGCCAACCATGGCTATAGAACCCAATCCGTCCTGCTATTTAACCCATAGCTGGAAAGAAGAGACGGATTAATACCTTTCCCAAGGGTATTTGCGTGTAAGTGAATACAACGAATTCAACTGGAATTTGAACTTGGCTCTCCAATTTCTCGTTCCGAGCCGGTATCCATAATAGTCTTCACTTAATAACCTAAACGCGACAAGGCTTTAAATAATTTTTTGGAATATATTTGAAACTTTATAAATTATTATAATTAAAAAAAAAAATGAAGACAATTCTTGTAAAAATTCATTTTCATCAAAGTTTTCTTTTCTTCAGGCTATAATGTCCTTAATATATATATATATATATATATATATATATATATATATATATATATATATAAACAATTGAAAGCTTATCTAAATAAATACTGTTTTAGTTTTATTGCATTTTTTATTTTACTAATCAGAGCCGATTTTTGGAAAAACGGTCAACTGTTTAAAAAAAAAGTCGACGATTTACATTACCCAAGGAGCCTTGCGTTTAACTAATTACACAAATTTTCGATACGAAATTGAATTTCTTGAAATTTCATGAATTTACTTGGGTGGGGTGGATAACGGATGTAAAACAATGTATATTTTTACCAAGATTATATAAAATAATGATTTAAAAAATAATTTCATTCAGTTGTGTATAAGTCCTGAAAGTTTCATTAAAATCAGACAATTATTTAATTTTTACAAGAATTTCAAAATTAAAGTATTTTTCACCGGAAAAAATGAGTTATGTAATATAGCATTATCCATAGTAAACTCTGTTGATAATTTAGTTATCAGCTAACGAAAACAAACAAGATTTTTACCAAAATTTTGAAAAATGAAAAATAATGAAAATTTAGTTTGGAGCCTTTTTACTTCATGCGATACTGTTTTTTCATCGAATTACTGGAGGTAACTATTATAAATGATTCGTTTCTCATCACCCATCACAAGTTGCTTAAAACTGAATGCATTTTCATTGTTTATACAGCAAATAACAGAGAGAAATGCAATCTAAAAATTCTTTCCACTAAGATCATGTGGTACTCAAACATCGTAACGATTTGAGTATCCAACCCAAGTTTCACTAAGAGCTCCAGGATTGCAGATTTTAATAAATTTAGTGTTTCTGAAAATTCCCACTTTGTGTAATCCAGGTTATTCTCAATCAATGTATTGACTTAGTCATCAGCAGTAGTGGGAAGGGGTCTGCCTGAGTGTTCTTTATCAATGGGGCTTCAATCACCAACTTTAAAAAAAATAAAAATTAAACTTCAATGAATATTTATGCTAGTTACAAATTATATACAAGAAACTAAACAAAATAATATTAGTAATACCCATCACAATACCTAATATCGTAGCAGAAAGTTCATCAGAACAATTACCATGAGAGTATTTCTAGAAAAAGTACAAGGAAATTACGTTACGGTGGTAAGGAGACTGAAACCGATGTGTCAAAACAGGACCAATAACATTGCAGATTCTTTGTGATTTTTTGTTTTTTGTTTTTTGTTTTTGTTTTTTGTTTTGTTTTGTTTTTGTTTTTTGTTTTGTTTTGTTTTTGTTTTTGTTTTTTGTTTTTGTTTTTTCACAAGGGGACTAGTCTTTTTAAGTACTTATCATGCTTGTTCTCTCCATAACTTTGTGAAATTTTCTTTTTTCAGCTAAAAAGAATCGGGAGTCTTCCAAGGTGAACAGCGATTTCCAGGGACACGACAACAGAGCCTTTTTACCAAATGCAGATTTTTCTGCGGCAGAGCAAGGTAAATATTCTCCAACCAGCGCTATAAAAAGAGACGAAAGAAATGGTTGTCGTGTCACAGTATGATCTGTTTATAGCAAAAGTCATCCATGTGTCAATATAATGCCGATCCATATATAATAATAGGCACGTTTACTCCGACCAGGCTGCATCCTGCAGCAAAGCCTCTGATTGGGGAGGTTGTGAGGAGCATAGAACCACCTCTTAATTGCTGTTGTTCCCATGTCAACCATGGCCCTGAGTGGTAGCACCTGTTAGGGTCTCAGCTATGGGCAAATAGTTAACCCCTAAACTGGAGTCAAAACACTATGAAAGTATAAAAATAGACTTTTATAGAAAATATACATTTTTGAATGGAAAAAAATATTCTCAGAAAACCATTTTTAATACAAAACTAGAAGACATTTTTAGGTTTCTAAAACAAAAAAGAATAAAAACAAAATTTTCATTAAAATCTGACTAAATCAACCTTCTCGCGATAATCATTAAGAAAAAGTACCTTAAAACCCCAACTTTTTGGCATTAAATAGCCCACAGTGGTGTTGATATGCCGTTAAACAAAACTCAAACTCATATAAATCTCGTGTTATAATAGACTTTTATAGAAAAATATATATAAAAATACTTTTATAGAAAAATATACATTTTTGAAGAAAAAATATTACCATGACACATTTTTAAAGAAAAAAATTATTACCACCAATACATTTTTGAGTACAAGATTAGAAGACATCTTCAGTTTTCTAAAATAATTTTTTTTCATCAAAATATGAGTAAATTAACTTTCTCACTATAACTGAACGTTAAAAAAATATATACCTTAAAGCTCTATCTTTTTCGCATTAAATAACACACAGAGGTTGACATGCCGTTAAACAAAACTCAAATTCACTTCGACCAGGAGACCCGGGTTCGAATCTCATCGTGTTCGATTTATCAGAAAGCTGACGTCCTAACGCTATCGGCCTGAAGGGGCGCTCCCGCCATGTGGCACATTTCAAAAAAGAATCTAAGCCATACAACGGGTTGACATAAAACTTGTAAGTGAAATTTGGTAAATGGAACTATATGAAAGCCGTCAATGGTTGAGCTCGCACAAAGCTGCAAGTCATCGTGACTGAGGGTTGGAACGTACTGGCCTTGTCCAGGCTGTTGATCACGTCAGATGAGGCGTTCTTTCCCCAGAAACTGTAACGAAGCTCCGCAGCATAGTTGCCGCATAAACCACAAGTGTGCCCTGTGGATGTCGAATTCACCTAGCCGCCCTAATAGACATGCATATCCGGATACGAGCGTTCAGTCACCGCCACATATTTCATTTTTTTCATCAATTTCACCCCAATCAAAGTGTTACTGAGTGGGGAAGAATTAGAAACAGAATCATTAATAACGAGCATATCATGTTGAATACACCAGTTCTCGTTCGATCACCGAAGTTAAGCAACGTGAGCCTGGTCAGATGGGTGACCGCTTTGAAATACCAGGCACTGTAAGCGTTCAGTGACAGATTTGCGTTGTGGTGCAGTGGATGTCGGCTTGGAAGGAGAAATCGGTGAGCCGAGTTCGAATTCCAGTTGAGTACCCTGCATTCACTTAAGCACTAATAATACCTTTCCCTTGGGAAAGGTATTAATCCGTCACTTCCCTCCAGTTATGGGTTAAATAACGGGATGGGGCCTGGAGGCAACCCATCAAAAACACCCTTGGTAGCCCTGGCGAAGCATCAAGTATTCAGCTATTTGACAAGATTATGAATTTCGCTATAATTGCACCAGGGTTCCAAATGTACAGGGAATACTGGAGGGGTGTAGTGGGTTCTGTCTCGGCCAAGGCCGCAGGACGACGACGACGAAGACGAACGAGCAAGAACAAAAATAATAATCAGGAGGACAGTAGATAGCGATTGACATTATACTTAAATATAATATCTAGACAAAATAACTTTTATTAGGACATTACAATGAACTAGCGTATCTGTTAGGTGATCTTGACATATTTTGGAAGGATATTAAAATAATCCCAAACCTATAATTAATCATATCACTCAATGGAGCCACTAAGACACATGGGGTTACTGAGTGCGGAAGATCAAGAATAAAAGAGAAATATCAGGAAGTGTGAATAATAGAAGACTTATCAAAACAGTAGAGAGCGATTGACACTGCATTTAAATTTTTTGCAGATTAAAGTTGGTTAAAAAGCATTGAGCCGGAAGGAGGTTCCACAAACGAGAAATGTGAGAAAAAGAAACTGTTAGCATAGAACTTGCGGCGACATCTAACCAATACAACTGTAAATTGATGAGATGTTGATGTGAGGCTACTTTAGCGCTTTAGCTTTTAAAGTCTATTTACCGTAGGGAAGAGCTCCTTTGAATAATTGCCATGAAAGTATTTATAGAAAAGACACGGGGGGGGGGGGCAACATTACGGCAGTAGAACAGCGACTGGAGCCGAGACGCCAAATCAGGGCTCATAATATTGCCGATTTACATATATATATATATATATATATATATATATAAATTAAAATAGGATTAATTCAGTGATGTTGAATGGCCATTTCGATATGAAAATCCCCGCGGGGTATAACACATCACCTCAGCAACAGAAAACTGGAGCCTGTATCATTTTTTAATATTAAAATAAATTTTTTAATATTAATTAGGATCGGGTTTTTGGAATTTACCTTCCTGCTTTTTCCGCTTGGATTAAAGTATCTGAAAACAAAAAAAAACAAAATATATATATATATATATATATATATATATATATATATATAAATTATATCGCCCAAGCAAGGCGTTTTATTACCACTGTTTTGCAGGGGGTTACATAAGAGGAAAGTTATGAGAAAGAGTGACAGGTTATAGGGAGTGTCAGGAAGTGGGTAAGAGAAAAATGAGAATACTGATGAGAGTGGAGCGGACGGAGAAAGGAGCATGAGAGAGAGAGAGTGGGGGAGAGGATGCAGGTTAGTGAGATAGATGACTACTGACTTTACATTTAAATTCTTGGAGATTGTAGCTGTCAGGGAAGCAAGAAAATGGAAGGAAATTCCACAGGCGGGAAGTGCGAGAAAAGAAGCAACTGAAGTAGAATTTGCCTTTACAATTTATTGGTTTCACAGTAAAATGGTGGGACCTATTTGCTAATCCCGTGGCTCGAGTAAATTTATATATAGGGGGCACCAGTGAGCGAAGTTCATCGGAGCAGAAGCCGTGAAAGTATTTGTAGAAGAGACACAGGGAAGCCACACTGCGCCGGTGAGAAAGTGACTGTATCCGCGCTGCTTAGTCGGGATCGATCGCATTACAGATTTTCCGTTGGATTTTGTCAAGGACCCCGAGGTGAATAGCAGGCACCCGACCAGATATGGCAGCAGTATTCAATGCACGGGCGGATGGTAGATTTATATATGCGCAGGATTGTTTCAGGCGGGAAAAAAACCTTCCGGCCATGCACAGAGAACCGACTTTCTTAACAGTGGATTTAGCTATGGATTCTATATAGTCCTTCCACTTGAGGTCTGTTGTGAGAGTTAACCCGAGGAGGCTCAGTGTTTTACTTTTAGGGAGACTAGCCTGATCCATGCTAATGGGGGATAGGAGCGATTGTCTGTGATAGTTAATAGATAGCAGCTTCGTTTTGGAAGCATTAGAATTCACGAGCTATTTCTTACCCCAGTCTGCCACGGATCGGAGGTCCTTTTCAAGCTCGGAAGCGAGGTTTGCTTTATCAGCCTCAGTAGATTTTTGGATTTTATCAAGGAGCACAAGGTAAATGGCAGAAGCACTAGACCAGCCCCTATCTACGCGTTTATTCTTTCGTTTCCCCTTCTAAATTATAGATAAAGAAATGAGCCTGAATTGATAAAATAAGCAAGTTTACAGACCGACGATATTATTATATCTGTTCGTAACGTATGAATCTTTTTTAAAATAATTTGGTAATTTTAATAGCAATTGGGATGTGCGTGGTGGTCCGGTGGATATCGGCTCGGAACGAGAAATCGGGTAGCCGAGTTCGAATTCCAGTTGAATTCATTGCATTCACTTACGCGCAAATACCCTTGGGAAAGGTATTAATCCGTCTCTTCCTTCCAGTTATGGGTTAAATAACAGGACAGATTGGGTTCTATAGCATCGGCTGGCAACCAGTCTACCGCAGAAAGCAATGGCAACCTACTGCGGGATAATCTTCTGCCCAGTCAGTCATGTCTCGAAAGAGACATGATCGCCCAAGCGTGTTTCGCGTATGGCACTTAACTGACTGACTGAATTTTAATACTGACGTGTTGCATTTAAATGTTGATCGCTGTTTTCTGTCTCCTTACAGTCTGTTCTTTTCATTGTCCTTTGTCAGTAAAGTCTTCTCAGTTTCCTCCATCCTATTGTTTTCATCCTCAGTATCTCATTGCGTCTTAGCAACTTTATCACCTTGCTTAAGGTGAAATGATATTTAATTTTTTTTTTTTTTTTTTTTTTTGTTAATTTATTTTGTGCATATTTTTTTTCAGGATTGGGCAGTTACGCAAATAATGAATTTCCAAACTCTACTAAAAAGGTAAATGTCTTCCCAATCCCCCCTATCTCTCTCTCTCTCTCTCTCTCTTTACACCTTTCTCAATGTCTCTCTCTCTCTCTATCGCCCTCTTTCTGTTTCATTGCCCATCTCCGCTTTTATATTTACACCTTCTCTTTCGAACTTCCTCTCTCTTTCTGTTTCTCTGTCTGACTTTTCTCTCTCTCTCTCTGTCTCTGCCTTGTTTTGCCTGCCTCCTTTTTTCTTTCTGTGTCTCTCTCTCTCTCTCTCTCTCTCTCTCTCTCTGTCTTTTTCTCTCTCTTTCTATCTCTCTCTCCATGCTCTCTCTATCAATCATCTCCTTGTTTCTGGTTGTCTTTTCTTTCTGAAAATCTCCTGCTTTCTATTTTCTTCTTCTCTGTTTCATTTTTCTTTTTCTATTTAGTGCTTTCTATATTTCTTCCATATCTATTTACACGATCAGCCTGTTTATATCTATCAATGGCCGGTCTGCCTGTCATATCTATCTATCTATCTATCTATCTATCTATCTATCTCAGTCTGTTCATATCTATCTATCTATCCATCTCAGTCTGTCTATATCTATCTATCTATCCATCTCAGTCTGTTCATCTATCATTCTGACCCATCCGAGTGCCTAAGTCCATATCTATCTATCTATCCACGCCTGTTTCATATCTATCTATCTAATCCATCTCAGTCTGTTCATATCTAATCTATCTATCCATCTCAGTCTAGCCCATATCTATCTATCTATCCATCCTCAGTCTGTTCATATCTATCTATCTATCCATCCCAGTCTGTTCATATCTATCTATCTATCCACCTGTCCCTGCTGTCTGTCTATCTATCTATCTATCCATCCCAGTTCATATCTATCTATCCATCCCAGTCTGTTCATCTATCTATCTATCCATCTATGTTTCTATCTATCATCTATTGATCCATCCCAGTCTGTTCATATCTATCTATCCATCTCAGTCTGTTCATATCTATCTATCCATCCTGTCTGTTCACATCTATCTATCCATCCTTGTTCATATCTATCTATCCATCCCCGTCTATATCTATCTATCCATCTGTCTGTCTTACATTTATCCATCCATCCCAGTCTGTGTGTTCATATATCTATCTATCCATCTCAGTTCGTTCATATCTATCTATCCATCCCTGTCTACCTACATCTATCCATTCATCTATCTATCTATCTATCTATCTATCTGGATCTATCCATTTATCCATCTATCCATCTCAGTCTGTCCATATCTATCTATCCATCTCAGTCTGTTCATATCCATCTATCCATCTCAGTCTGTTCATATCTATCTATCCATCTCAGTCTGTCCATATCTATCTATCCACCCCAGTCTGTTCATATCTATCTATCCATCTCAAAGGTCTGTTCATATCTATCTATTCCATCTCAGTCTGTTCATATCTATCTATCCATCTCAGTCTGTCCATATATCTGTCTATCTATCTATCTATCTATCTATCTATCTATCTATCTATTTGGTATTGATTATAAAAATAAAAGTAACAATCCGGCATTAATTATAGGTTTCTACTAATAAACTATTAATGACCATTAACATAAATCAGTTACATCCATCATTTATTCTATAATATAGAATATAATACTATACTAATTGGTCCTGCAGCCTGATTTCCCTTATATGCTAATGTGATATTCCATTGTTATAGTACTTGATAGCCATGCCATATGTTTCCATAACAATGGAATATCCTACTCGGTAGTGATTACAGGTTGCTAATGCATTGACTTTTATTTCTTTTGTTTGATGTTAGTTTCCTTTAGATGCTTTTTCATTTAATGATCTAAGAAGCAAAATTCTTTTTTACGTGTGACAACAGTTAATTGTGCAAATAAGAATCCTCAATTACTCGAACAGAAAATATAACCAATGTAATTTTAAAAAAATAACTTCATATAGTTAATAAATTAAAAGTATGCTTGTCCCTCCTTTAGTTTCTTAGGACGACCGTTACGCCCTGCCAATACCTTATAAATAATGAACTATTTTGATTGCATGTAAAGACAAAAAAGATGGATCAAAGATGTCACTAGGTTTCAGTGAGAAAATAACAGAAAGAAAGAACCAGTGATCAAAACAACAAAGATGATGACATTAGTCTTAATAATCACAGGAATAATAACAACTTTAGGCAGTACTAGGAAAGAGCATATCAGCTGAATCATAGGGCTCAAAACAACAAAGAGAAGGATATTAGTTTGAACAATTATACGAATAATAAAAACATTAAACAGTACAAGGAAAGTTGGAGAGCTGACCAGCTGAATCAAAGATGAGGATATTAGTTTGAATAATTGTAGAAATAATAACAACATTAAACAGTACTAGGAAGGTTGGAGAGCACACCAGCTAGATATTAGCGCTTAAAACAATAATAAGGATACTAATCCATATAACGAATGGAATAAGAAAAACTTTAAAAAGTATAAGAAAGATAGAGTGGAAAGCACACCAACTGAAAATTATTGATCCATAAACAACAATAACCCTAACGATAATCATAGAGAAAGTTTGGAAAACGTACCAGCCAAAACATGGTGATGAAAACAATCAAGTTGAGAGACACGACTTGATCAGGAGGAAACCGTAATAATAACGACATCACCGTTTAGTCTAGTTACTTCTCCGCCAACAGAAGTGATACTCCTGTTTTTTATTCAGACTCTAGCAGTATAACCCTGCGTTGCTCGGGTATAATGAAAGTTTTAAAACTAATCCATGGTCCTGGAGCTCAGACTCTTTGGATATTGGCACAAAAGACTAAAAAGCAATAGTTGTTTCCAGTCAAAGCGAAACCGTAGACAGAAAGAAAAATGAACAGATGTAAGTCACATTTTGATTTCCGCTATCGATGTCAATAAGTTTTCCGTCGCAAACTGAATTTTGAAGGCTAAATAAGTTCTCTGAGTAAATGATATCATGGCTGAGACTAAGAACTATAATTATACCTACTTAGAGCAAAACCCGAAGCAAAAACCAAAACAAAAGGGCTGAAAACCTGATTTTGATCCAACCCGATAGGGTATCGGGGTATCGATTTCCAATATCGGAGTCAAATAAGTTATCCAAGGATAAACTAACCAAAGTAAGTTCGTGAAAACTTATCGTACCCATCGGGAGTCAAAATGGAGAAAATGAGCCATATTGATGGCTAAATAATGGTTTTTGATCAAATTCCATAGAATATCGGGGATATCGATTTCCGATATCGAGGAAAATGAGTCGTCTGAGAAGATCTACTAATGTTTGAGACTAAAAACTATAATTTTACCAAGTTAAAGCAAATTCTGCAACAAGAAGCACGATAAAAGGGCTGAAATTCTGATCTTAATCAGACCTGATCGGATATCGAGTTATCGATTTCTGATATCAGGCGGAAATCGGAAAAAATAAATAGCCCATGACCTGACCGGAAGTCTAAAGAATATGTGTGCAAAGTTTGAGAATCGGATAAAAATTGTGGATTTGTATGAAGAACATACAGAGAGACAGATAGACAGACACACACACAAACATCTTGCCTTTTATATAAAGAGAGATAAAAATATGGTTGACATGATACTTCCGTGTCTGAACAATGGCTAAAACAGTTCTACCATTTCTTTAATTCTTGGTTTCAACAATGACGATACACATAACTGTTCTAATAATTTAACTATTACATTTATCTCATATTTTTAGACAGCTCTAATCTATCATCTTTTTGATAAATGTGACCTCTGCTGCTATTTTGTTTTATTTTCTAATACTTTTTTCTCATATTAACTTCATTTTGATTTCAGCTATACAATCTTAACCTTTTCTTTTCTGTTCTTCCACCCCAGATACATTCACCCTCTCATTCCACGAGTCCTAATGAAAAGTTCTGGAATTCTTTACCCAAGGTTCAATTTGCTGGATTGAATCTTGCAAGGCATGGATCATACGCCTCCCTGGATAATACCATCAATTCTCAGGTACCTTATATTTTATCTAACCTCTTTTTCAGAAAGGTTTCATCCAAGGAAATGTTTTATAAATATAATATTTACATTACATAACTGTTGTCCTCATCTTTGTTGCCATATTCACGACATTTCAGCCATTGTACACTCCGACCTTGGAATTTTGAACTGAACTCTTTATATTGATCACTGGTCCATGTGTCAGACACATAGCTCAGTGGATAAAAGTGTCTGATGAATCCAGTGACTTCATTCAAATTATGAGCTCAATACCTGCCTACAGCAGTAGTGAACACAAACATTTAAAGACTTGCGTTATAGGGAGATAACTAAGACATCTGGAAGTATCATGACTCATGGAACGAGAACAATCTACTCCAGTGATTAAAATAAAAGGGTTCAATTCAAAATTCAAAATTCTAATCACCCAAAGGTCGAAGCGTACAACGGCCGAAAATTTGTGGATATGGAAGCAAAGATGAGGGCATCAGCCTTCAATTTGGTATTTATGCTGATGACACTAATGTTTAATCCTGTCTCGGTATCAAGTCAGATCAAATTAATAAAGTCATATTGGCAGGTGATGTTAAGAACGACTTTCAGTTCTCCTCCAGGAGACTGACTCGTGTCTTCTCGTCCTGATGTTCTTGGCAGACATGAATTGGAAAGACTATATTGAATCTATTGCTAAGTCAGTTGCGAAGAAAGTTGGTTCACTGTATCATGCGAGACAATTTTATTCCCCTGAATCTATCAGGCATATTTACAAATATACCATTTGTCAATGCTTATAATATTGCTGCTCCATATGGTCCGGTGCTCTCGTTATATATCTAGAGATCCTTGATAAAATGCAAAGAAGAATCAGCAATATTATTGGTCCTGACGTGGCATCTCAGCTTCAGTCACTTTCGCACCACCATAAAGTTGCTTCCTTGTGCCTTTTCTATAAATACTTCCGTGGTAATTGTTTGGATGAGCACTTCACTATGGAACTATTTTACAGATGAATTGGGTAGATGTAACCATAAGTTCTATACTAACAGCCTCTTTCCTCACATGCCTTGCTTGTGAAACTCCCTTCCGACTCCGTGCCTTCCAGCCAACTTTAACTTTTTTGTGCAAAGTTTTAAATGCAATTTCTTTTGCTATCTACTGACCTCCTGATCATTCTTTTGTTCTTTCTCCTTCGTAATGTTTCCGTTTCAAATTCTTCCACGTCCAGTAACTGCTTATGCCTCAGGGGCTTTACTGATTTGCTTGGGGTAAAATACATTGTTTTTAAATACTTACAATCTAATATTTTCTTTAGATAACCTGTGAAGTGTTGATAAACCATAGAAAATTCATTAATCAATCAGTCAAATACTGATCAGTTACACAGGCATGTCTTTTAGATTTATTTACATTCTCTGGAATATAAATATATAGAAACTACCGTGGTCACAAAGTGAGGGATCAATTTATGTAATGATTTTTATCTAAATTCACAGTGTAATTTCTTGTTTCTTGATAAGCCATAGAAAATTAATTAATCAGTCAATGAAAAACTGATTTGCTACACAGACATGTTTTTTAAATTTATTTACAGTCTGTGGAATACAAATGTATAGAAACTACTGTGGTCACAAAGTGAGGGATCAGTTTATATACTGATTGTAATATAGAAATGATCCCAAACTTAATATACGCATTATAATTTCTTGTCAATTTTTGTTCACCTCTGCTGTAGGTATTGAACTCACAACTTTTTGGTTGCTTTTTCATTTCATTGGATTCAACCAACACGTTTATTCACTGTGTTAGTCAGTCTATAAATTTTGGGGACATAATGTCTTCATGACAATTTTTTTTACCAGATCTCATATTACAATTTTAGTGTTTGTTATTGTTTTTTCTCTAGTATGCTTTACCGATTTAAAAGATTTTTGTGGCCTAGAATATGTGCTAACACCCTCAGATTTTGTATTTTCCAGTGGTGTTCTCTGTTTATTATTTCAACTTCATCCCCCAGGGGTCACTGATCTCTCTTCTCTCTCCATATGTGGTCAGCCACACATGATTTTTCTATTTTCCCCTCATGTTACGACCTTGTGGTGTTCTTGCAGTTCTTCCATCTTAATGGGTCAGCCCGTTTCTCCTTTATATTTTTTACCAACAGCTGCATGGGATGGCGTATGCACTATTCTTAGTCATGTTCTCCTTTATGAGAGGTCTTACTCGGAAGACGTGTCTGCAAAGTGTTGAGCTTTTGAAAGTCGTCTTGATGTTATATTGACCACAGATTTTTGTGTATTTTTCTCCGATAATCCCCAAAACTTGGAGAGTTAAGGGAAGGTAACTGATACTGAGACATCTAGAAGAGGCATGACTCATGGAACTAGAACAATCTACTCTGGTGAATGAAACAAAGGGTTCAGTTAGAAATTCCAATCACCTAATGAAGGTCGGAGTGTACAACGGCCGAAACGTTGTGAACGTGGCAACAGGCGAACAATCCGAACAAAATAAATAGTGTAAATGTGAAGTGTAGGGAGCTGGTTAATGTTTCTTTTGTTCGGCCTTGTGTCTTACTTAACCGAACTCCTTACAGCTTACAGGATTTTATGCAAAGTTATTGTCATCGGGTTTTCATCAGAAGATTGGTTGTCGGCAGGTTGGAATATGTAGAATTAGTGCAGAAGCGTGGAATAATAAAATATGCATTTTAAAATACAAATTTATTAAACGAAGGAAGAACAAGAGTTGAAGAAATTAATGTTCATTGAGAAAGTTACGTGTATCAAGAGTTCGTGTCCAATGATAAAGCTGAGATATTAAGAGTTCGTACAAAATGTTTGTGGTAGTAATTGTTGAGAGAGATAAAGAGAAAGAGAGCGAGGTGCCACCTGACCTTATCTCAGGGTCGATATGAAGTTGCCGTTACATTTTAGATGTGGGTCAGCAACTCGTCTTCTCTGACTGACCACCGTGACCGGTTAGAGACCATTCTTAAATATTCAATCCAGTCACGTGGGGTGGCTCAAAGAACGATTTTTTTCTTTCGCTGTGGAAAAACCGTTTCTCTGACGTATTTTGAATTTTGCGATTTAATGACCAATCAGGATCCAGAAACCCGCTAAAAACCTCATCTCAGAAATATAAACAAAAACTATTATTATTATTATTATTATTATAGTACTATTTTAATAAATGAATAGTTTTATAAATCTATGAT
Source organism: Ascarosepion bandense (assembly GCA_037127315.1). Classification (NCBI taxonomy): domain Eukaryota; kingdom Metazoa; phylum Mollusca; class Cephalopoda; order Sepiida; family Sepiidae; genus Ascarosepion; species Ascarosepion bandense. Next base: position 1,335,590 of record JBBBDQ010002221.1, read on the forward strand.
TAAATGAAAACATTTCTATTTCATAAATTAATTTATTATCATTATTATTGTGTGGAATCATCTTGCTAAAAGTCATTTGAATAGCCAAATTACTAAATACCCTTTGGACTCTATGAGTAAAAAGGGGCACATTAGGTGAGTTATCTATGTCCATTTGGGATGTTTCATTTAGATGGAGCGGATTTTGTGTAGGATGTCATCAGTTCTGCACAAAGTAATCTTTACTTGCTCTGATATGTTGATGTGTCCAGGAATTTTTTCTCACATGACTTTTAACCCTCTAGGGCCATTCGTATCATATTTGATACAGTATGAAAACAAGCCTTGAAAGAAATATTTTCCTGAAAAATTTTTTAAGAGAAATATTTTATAAATTTCAAATGAAAGCAGTACTGACTGCTCAGTCAATGAATACCAAATGTTTCCTTATAGGGAAATACCAAATGTTTCCTTATAGGGAAATACTGTATCAAATATGATATGAATGGCCCTAGAGGGTTAAGGCTTCTACTGGACATAAAGTGGGTGATCGGTTTTCTATTGTCATGAAGTAATAAACTGATCCCCCACTAATTACTACTTATTAATAGAATAAAATGAAAACAAGCCTTGAAAGAAATATTTTCCTGAAAAATTTTTTAAGAGAAATATTTTATAAATTTCAAATGAAAGCAGTACTGACTGCTCAGTCAATGAATACCAAATGTTTCCTTATAGGGAAATACCAAATGTTTCCTTATAGGGAAATACTGTATCAAATATGATACGAATGGCCCTAGAGGGTTAATAACCATTCTTTATCATACCCAATCACGCTGTCACAACAGGAATCATCGTTGTTTTCAGATTCCACATTTTTGTTACTTCGATTTGCAAGTCTTTTCTTAGAAATGTTGAAACCTTTGGGCTAGTCATGTCTATTAGTTAGCAAGTTCCTTTTTTTTTAATCTGTTATCAACATGTCTGGACTATTTGCCCCAATTTTCCTGTCTGAGGATTGGGAAATTTCACAGTATAGTCAAACTTTCATGATTTATGATATCGTTTTAACTGTGTTTTCGCTAGAAACTAGGAAGAGAGTACTAGATTGCTACATGCTGTCCGTCCTTCAATATGGCAGTGAATGCTGGACAATATCATCAAAGACGAAGGAAAAACTTGAAGCAATTGAAATGTGGTTCTACAGAAGGATGCTGCTGATATCATGAATCGAGCATGTGAGCAATGATGAGGTCTTGGAAATGATGGAAACAAAAAGGAAATTAATACTGAGCATCAGGAAGAGACAGCTGAAGTTCCTGGGACATGCAATGAGGAAGGAGGGCTTGGAAAATCTGATACTAACAGGCCAGATAGAGTGAAAAAGAGACAGAGGAAAGCAACGGATAACATATTTGAAAGACCTAATCAGGTGGATGATGGAACTAGAGTTGCGTGGTGTAACAGAAGGCGTGCTCAGAGCCATCAGGGATAGGGAAACACGGAGAGCCATGATCGCCTATGTCCTGAAGGAACAAGGCACATAGAAGAAGTAGTAGTAGTAGCAATACTACTATCATCATAATCATCATTATTATTATTATTATGATTGACTTTTGGTGTATACTCATATCCTTTCAGTCAGTTAAGTGTCATACGTGATACACGATTTAGGCGATCATGTCTTGAAAGAGACATGACTGACTGGACAGAAGATTCTCCCGCAATAGGTTGGCATTGCTTTCTGTGGTAGACTGGTTGCCATCCTAGACTATAGAACCCAATCTGTCCTGTTATTTAATTCATAAGAGATGTATTATATTATTACGTAATAATTAGAGGGGGATCAGTTTATTACTTCATAGGCATAGAAAATCGACCCCCCATGTTATGACCAATATAAACCTTAATCATGATTCCAACTATTATATTTAGTCAGTTAAGTGCCATACGAGATACACGTCTTGGGCGATCATGTCTCGAAAGAAGATTATCCCGCAGTAAGTTACCATTGCTTTCTGCGGTTGACTAATTGCCAGCCAAGGCTATAGAACCTAATCTGTCCTGTTATTTAACCCATAACTGGAGGGAAGAGACGGATTAATACCTTTCCCAAGGGTATTTGTGCGTAAGTGAATGTAAAGAATTCAACTGGAATTCGCACCGTGATTTGTCGTTCCGAGTCGATATCCACTGCACCACAAAACGAACATGAGAATAATATCTTATACTGATGCGCAATCTGCAACAATTCAGAGTCAGCGACTGATGATGATGATGATGACAATAAACAACCTCCAGCAGCAATAAACTGATCGGGTTGGTAGCACCTGTTAGGGCCCCATCTATGGGCAAATAGTAAAACCACCAAACAAAAAAACTATCAAATATAAGAAACATTTTCATAGTAAAAAAACCAGCAATGCATTTTTATATAAAACAATAACTATTTATAGTAGAATTATCAACAATACATTTTTAAATCAGAATTACTAACAATATATTTTATAGCAAAACTAGCAGTATAGCCCGGCGTTGCTCGGGTGTAATGAAAGCTTTAAAACTAATCCATGGTCTTGGAGCTCAGACACTTTGGACGTTGGCACGAAAGACTAAAAAGCAATAGCTGTTTCCAGTTAAAACAAAACCGTAGACTGAAAGAAAAATGAATGGATGTAAGTCAAATTTTGATTTCCTGGTATAAATATCAAATAAGTTTTTTCGTCGTAAACTGAATTTTGAAGGCTAAATAAGTCCTCTGAGTAAATGGTATCATGGCTGAGACTAAAATCTACAATTATACCTAATAAGAGCCAAACCCGAAGCAAAAACTAAAATAAAAGGGCTGAAAAAATACATACATACAGGCAGATAAACAGACACACGCACAAACATCTTGCCTTTTATATATATATATATATATATATATAATCGATTTTCTGCAGTATTGTAAGAACTGCAACCTTGAAACTTCTGAATATCGTTTCTTATATCTTTGTCTATGAGTGTATCAAATTTTATTAAAATCAGACCACTCCTTCTATAACCCGATTTTTTCAATTATCGATTTTCGATATTTATTGGGGTTACCTCGACACAAAACCTAGCTAAGAACACTCGCAGACGCTTATAGTACAACTGTGTAAATCTTCAAGAAAATCGGTTCAGCCGTTTAGGAGTCGATTGGTAACGGACACACACACACACACACACTCACTCACACAAAGTTCCATTTATAAATAAGTTTAGATTTAGATAACCAACAATACATTTTATAACAAAAGTGAACAACAATACATCTTAATCTGTCATTGAAGCCATAAAACTTTGTTCAAAATATTTAGATTTCAGCATTAAATAACCCATAGAGGTGTTTATATGCCGCTAAACAAAATAAACTAAAGCCAACTACAAACATTATTTTATAGAAATTTGTTTGTGTCTGCATTTTTTCTCTCATATGTCACATCCGTTTTCCTTTCTTGTTACTATCCATTGAGAAAATTTTGGTTGATAACGCCCAATGTTGATAAAAAGGACTAAAGTATATATAAATATATACACACATAGCCGTGCTCTTTCGTTGAGGCGTGGCCAAGATTGATCTTGCACAAAGTAAGATGAGGCCTGTCTCTCAAAAGATTAAACTTAATAATTTCAGGCAAAGTTTTACAAAACTGGAGGTCGATTCTGGTTCAGTTATACTAGTTCAGTTATACCGAGTAATATTATCGAGACACCATCTCCAGGAAGGTGGCTATTCAAGACTTAAAACTCCATTCTAGCTTTTGATAACAGTGACGACGACAATTTTAAATCACTCTGTTTTATTTTTTCTCTTTAGTGGGTGTAAAAAAAGAGTAAAGAAAAAATAGATATTCCTCAAATATGGAGGGGATATTAGCTTCTGTGTAAAACTTCAGTAACAATAATGGCAAAATATCAGCATTTGTTGGAACTTCAGAAACAACAACAGTTGATTGAAAAAATCTGGAAAAAAATTTAAAAATCTTCACGTTCTTTCACTCCCGACGCGGCGGCAAATACCATACCTAAATTTACATACGATCCAAATGATGGGATTACATTTTCTGCTTATTTTCGAAGATACAAGCTAATTTTCATGGAAGAATACAGCGATTGGGACGACGAAAAAAAACAAGACTTTTTTTGATAAATTTAGTAGCAGTAAAGCATGAAAAATACTCTAATTTTGTGTTACCGAAAAAAAATACAGGAGAAAATTATATTGAACAAACAATAAATATTCTGACAAAGATTTTTCACGAAAAAAACCCGTTATTCAATAGTCGTTGGAAATGTATGAAAATGACAAAAAAAAGAAGACGAAGGTTTTGTCACATATGCTGGGAACGTTAACAAGGAATGTGAATGTTTCAGATTAAACAATCTGACTCCGGATATGTTTAAAAGATTAATTTTCGTTTAAGGGTTAACGGCAAAAAAAGACGCGCAAATACAAGCGAAAATTCTAACGAGACTTGAACGGAATAATAAATTTACACTCCGAAAAATATCGGATGAATGTCAGAGAATCCTAAACCTGAGACGCGATTCTGAAGAAATTGAGGGAAATAAATTTGCATATATACAAGCGAAAATAAAATGTACAAAAAGGAAAATTAATCCATGTTTAAGATGTGGAAGGTTACATTTCGGAGTGTAGAAAATTAGGGCATAAAAAGTCACACAGTAAAACTAAAGCAAGGAAAAGTTCTCACAGGAAAAAAAAAATTAGCGTAGAGCGTTCCGACGAAAAAAATAATCACGGAAAACCAAAGAAAATTTGTGTATGTGAAAATAACTCTAAAACACTGGTAGTGATATCACAATAATTAACGAAGCGAAACGGAAAGCGATCGGAAAACTTAATTAAAAAAGACTTCCAAAGTCGCAATTAGCATGTCAGGTGATTAATTATTTTTTATTGGCGAAATAACATGTAAGGTTTCATTCCGTAAAAAGTGTGTAGAAGCTAAGGTTTATGTGTTAAAAAATACTACAAACTTATTCGGTACTGACTGGATGGAATTATTTGATTTTTGGGATTTACTTATAAATGTTTATTGCAAAAAATGTATGTGGACAAGTCATCAGTTAAAAAAATACAAAGAAAACAATGTAAAAAACATAAAGAAGAATTGAAAAAGATTTTCTAGATGCTCTGTCGGATCGGATGAGTTGGGTCCGTGTTCCAAATACAAAGCGAATTTCAAGTGAAAAAGGGTCGACACCTGTATTTAGACCGAAACATAGCATTTCTTCGTAGCATTAGATCAAGTTAACAAAAAATTAGACAGTCTAGAAAAAATAAGTGTAATTGAAAAGATAATCCATTCAAAATGAACAACACAGGCAGTGTATTTAACTCTGTAACACGGCCGTGGTGTATCTAATATCGACGGTTTTTGTTTCATTGATTACGACCGTGTTCCAGGGTTAAAGAAAAAAATAATAAAATTCGTATTTATGTTGATTTTTCTCCAGAATTAAACATGTGTTTAGAACCCATAACTATCCTTACCAAGTTAAACGGTGTAAAAAAAACTTTTCACCCCAAGCAAGGCAGTTTTGCTACCACTGTTGCGAAGGGGGTTACGTAGGGGAAAGTGATGAGAAAGAAGGATTAGTCATAGGAAATGTCAGGAGAAGGGTAACAGACGGATGAGAATAGATACAAGTTAGTGAGATAAGAGATGTCTATTGACTTTACATTTAAGTTCCTGTCGGGAAGCAAGTAAATGGAAGCGAATTCCACAGGCGGGAAGTGCGAGCAAAGAAGCTGATAGAGTGGAAATTGTGTTTACATTTTATCGGTTTCATTGTAAAAGGGTGTGACCTAGTTGCTAGTCTAGTAGCTCGTGTAAATTCATACCTAGGGGCACCAGTGAGCTAAATTCATTGCAGCAGAAGCCATGAAAGTATTTGTAGAAGAGGCACAGGAAAGCCACGTCGCACTGGTGAGAGACCGACTGTATCTGAGCTGCCAAGTCGAGATCGATCACATTACAGATTCTCCGTTGGATTTTGCCAAGAACCCCGAGGTGAATAGCAGGGGTACCCGACAAGATGTGGCAGCAGTATTTAATACACGGGCGGATGGAAGATTTATATATGTGCAGGATGGGTTCAGATGTTGATGCTATTCCAGGATTTGTCATCGGAGGCCACAATTTGAAGAACATAAGGTACGCAGATGATACAGTGCTGATAGCAGGCACAGGATGAAAACTACAAGACCTACTACAGAAGGTAGATGAAGAGAAGGACAAGAAAGGACTACAAATAAACTGCAAAAAAACCGAATGTATGGTCATCAGTAAAAAGGACAGCCCAATATGCCAAACAGAGGTGGGGGATATTAAAATCAAGCAGGTACAAAAATTTTAATGCCTGGAAGTGTTCTAACAGAAGACGGAAAGTGCGACACAGAGATCCGAAACTGGATAGATAAATGTCAGAATGTGTTTGAAGATGTAAAAATAGTACTAACGACAGACTTATTATTAGTGCACTACGATCCAATAGCGGAAGTTGTATTGACTGCAGATGCTAGTGATTATGATATAGGAGCAGTAATTTTACATAAGTATGATGACGGTTACATAAAAGCCGTCGAAAATGCTTCGCGTTCACTACTACCAGCAAAGAAAAACTACGGCCTGATTGAAAAAGAAGTGTTAGCAATAATACTTGCAGTGAAAATAAATTCACAAATTTATACACGGAAGGAAATTTCGGTTGCAGACAGACCACAGGCATATAATATAAATATATGATTCGTAAAAAGGAATTTCTATGAATAAATTACATAGTTTTAAATTAGGATGTTAGGATGGAGTAGCAAGCGTTCAAAAAAGTAAGACACGCGGATTATCAAGATTGATACCCAAAAAATACTGAATCATGAGCGGACACTGTCATTGCAGCACTAAAAAATGAAATAAAAATTTTAAAAATGTTATGCGATGTAGTGCACGAATTACTATTTTACCCTGAAAGAAATAAAATTAAATGCAGAAAAAGACATGTTTATTGTGAGAAAAAACTAAAAGAAAGTATAAAAGACGTGAACGCTTATTCGTTATGTGATAGAATACTAATGTTCGCTCAAATAGTTGTAATACCTATCATATTACAAAAGTGGACATCTGGGAATTTTAAGGATGAAATCTCTTATGAGAAGCTATGTATACTGAAACAAAATGGATCAAGACATTGAAAAAACAAATTTTCTTTTTTGACGAAAATTGTCTTTCTCTTTTTCGACCTAAAAAATGCCATACTCATCGAAAGAGAAAACAATTTACTTAGAAGAAAAGTTCTCGAGAGCGCCGCCGTCAAATATTATCAAGATATTCATCTACGCCAAGGTTTTTCCCAATCTCATCTTTCCTAATGCAAACAATACTTTCCCAGTTTAATGTTCACAAAAAAAACATTAAATAATCAAAAGAAAACGGTTAATTTCCATCTCTTTTTAGCATCTCATAATATATTATACTCCACATAAAATAAAATTCTTTTCAAACCTTGATCATGACGTTATTTAAATATTTATTATTATGAGTGTTAATAGCCAACAGTATTTTTTGTGGATACCTTATTTAAAATAAAATTCATTTCAACTCTTTTCTATGATAAAGTCCGACTTTGGACGAAACGCGTAGGTAATAGTGTTTCTCTTCTCTTTTTTATTTATTTTCATATATAATCTCAAAGGTGATGGATGAATTGTCATCTAAATTGAAATAATACTGCCATCTCATTTTATTAAATACATTTACCAAAATTACACAAAAATATCTTGAAATAATAAAGACTACATTTATTTTTAAAAACCGTCATTGGCTTCAACCATGTCCTCTCGACGACTTCGGAGTCTCCTGCGTCTCTTCTGGGCGGTCTCCTTGTTAGTAAGTGTTGCCATAATCCTTGCCTTCGGTGCATCTTTGATGTTACAAGTTTTATTAGTCTCTCAACCCAATCTGTCCTGTTATTTAACTCATAACTAGAGGGAAGAGACGGATTAATACCTTTCCAAAGGGTATTTGTGCACCAGTGAATTCCGAGTTGATATACGCTGCACCACAACGCACATTAGCATCAGAACAATTACCATGAAAATATTTGCATTATTTACATGTAGTCCTCGTCTTTGTTGCCATATTCACGACGTTTCTGTCGTTGTACGCTCAGACCTTCTTCAGAATCTAAACTTATTTATAAATGGAACTCTGTGTGTGTGTGTGTGTGTGTGTGTGTGTGTGTGTGTGTGTGTCCGTCCGTTACCGATAGACTCCGAAAAGGCTGAACCGATTTTCTTGAAAATTTACACAGTTGTACTATAAGCGTCAGCGAGTGTTCTTAGCTAGGTTTTGTGTCGAGGTACCCCCAATAAATATCGATAATCGAAAAAATCGGGAGTGGTCCGATTTTAATCAAATTTGATACACTCATAGACAAAGACATAAAAAACGATATTTAGAAGTTTCAAGGTTGCAGTTCTTACAATAGTGCAGAAAATCGATAATATATATATATATATATAGAAGTTTTCATTACGTCCGAACAACGCCGGACTATACTGCTAGTTTGTTTATATTTCTGAAATGAGGTATTTAACTATTTATAATATTTACATGGTTCAAACTGGTGTCCTCATCGTTGTTGCCATACTCACGACGTTTCGATGGTGTATGCTCTGACCTTCTTCAAATTATTGGAATTTTGAACTGAGCCTTTTATTTCGATTACTGGGACAAATTGTTCTCGTTCCATGAGTAATGCCACTTCCGGATGTCTTAGTTATCTCCATTTAACTCAACTAAGTTTTTTTTATCAGGTATTGAACTTGCAATCTTTTGGCTCCAACCAACGCTTTTATCCACTTCGTCATGTGTCCTTAGAGAGTTCAGTTATATAGAAATAACTAAGACATCTGGAACTGGCATGACTCATGGAACGAGAACAATTTACAGTGATCGTAATAAAAGATTCATTGAAAAATTCCGATCACCTAAAGAAGGTCGGAACCTACAAAGATCGAAACGTCGTGAATATGTTAATAAAGATGAGGAGAACAATGTAAATACTTACAATACCGCTACTCAGAAATAGACAAATACCATTAAAGCATATATAGAAAAGGCAAAAGTAAGCTACGTTAGGGAAATGTGAAAGGAATTAAAGACGAGATGCCAGCTCAGGACCAATAAGATTGCAGATTCTTCTTTGGATGTTATCAAGGTTGTCTCGCACTCATAGGAGGGTGGATATTACATAACAATTCAGTACTTAGTTTCTAACAAAATTTTCCTGTTTCGCAATTTCTTGTTCTTAGCTTTCAGAGAGAACGAAGATGAAGCCTGAAAAAATTACTACCAAATCCTGAAGAGTACCTTTTATTCGTCTCTCTCGAACTCGAAACTATCAATAATCAAAAAGAAAACAAAATGGAGGTAGAAGAATCAACTTTGTGCGACCTTTCATTGAATAAAGAATACCTACCTCTTGCCGTATCAGATTAATATCTCGTACAATTACATAGATTGAGTTATATCGAATCAGGCTAGTTCGCAGATAGGTGACCGCTTACGAACACAAGTTCTCATAGGGTCACCAAATTTAAACAACATCGAGTTTGGTCAGTCTGTAAATGGGTGACCACTTGGGAAAATAGGCTCCTGAATCTTCACCAAAGTTAAGAAATACTAATTCTGGTCAGTACCGAGATTGGCGACTAATTGAAACAACTTGTTCACATACGATTCCCAACGTTAAGCAATGTCAAGCCAGGACAGTACCTCTTGGTGGTATAATGGTTAGCAAGCTTGTCTCGTTACAATTGAGTAGTGAGTTCGATCCTCACTGGGTGTTCCATACTTTCGGCCTTGTGCCACATATTCGGAATACGTTGAAGGGAAATAATAATCTTTTTTTTTTATTTGTGTCTGCTCAATTTTTGAGTTTTAACAAGTTTTGAAAATTAATTTAAATCTACAGAAAAGTTTTGTTTTCTATCTAGAATTGAAATTTTAAATGTCAATTAATTCTCTGAATTTAATTATTGTTCATATAGGATCCTGAGATTGTCAGCGTAAATCTACAGAGCCAAGATTTTATTGGTCTGGGTTTCAATATCTGTGGCAGCATGAGAGACGGAATTTTTGTCAGTGAAGTTCATAACAGGGGCCCTGCCGTTGAGTCAGGAGTTTTAAAAGTCGGTAAGTGCAATAAGAAAATATCCACAGTACTTTTTAATTCCACTTTCAAAGCCTGATTTTTATTATGTTCTGCAAAGTTTTACCTTTTTAACCGTAAGAAAAACACTGTGTCAAAAAGACATATTTTTTGACTCCAATATTACTAAATACTCATTAGGTACTATTTATAGTTTTTGTAAAAAGCTATTTTTAGAATTCCAATAAAACCCAAAAATCTGAAACTGGATCTCCACATTTTTTCTCCAGAATTGATAACAAAAATATTAAAGAGTGTTTATTTACAAAAATATAAAATTTAAAAAAAAAAATTATGTAAGCCAACTATAGCCACTCTCGAGGTTTTTCTTCTGGTGAAATCCCTGACCCGATCCCAGTTAAGGCCCCAGCTATAGGCAAATAATAACTACCCCATATTAAAATAAAAACCCTATGAAAGTATAAAAATACATTTTTATAGTACAATAAAAATCCCAATATTACTCAGTCAGTCAATTAAGTGCCATACGTGATACACGCTTTGGGCGATCATGTCTCGAAAGAAACATGACTGACTGAGCAAAAGATTATACCGCAGTAGGTTGCCATTCCTTTCTGTGGTAGACTGATTACCAACCAAGGCTATAGAACCCAACTCTAAGATATTTTGTTCTGATTATTGACCAAAATAAAGATAATATTTGTAGAAACATCTTTGTATCCCATTAGTAAAAAATAAATCCCACTCGGAGAGCTTCTTTCCAAGGACTGACTCCTGTGTAAATGTTAACCCAATCGCTATAATCTTGACCTCTTCAAGTCTATGGTTAACCCTTATATTTCCTGCATAACCCAGTGAAATTTCCTCCTTGTCTTTGTATCCCATTAGTAAAAACTTTATCCCACTCGGAGAGCTTCTTTCCAAGGACTGACTCCTGTGTAAATGTTAACCCAATCGCTATAATCTTGACCTCTTCAAGTCTATGGTTAAGCCTTATATTTCCTGCATAACCCAGTGAACTTTACTCCTTGTTTTTGTATTCCATTAGTAAAAAATAAATTACACTCGGAGAGCTTCTTTCCAAAGACTGACTCCTGTGTAAATGTTAACCCAATCGCTATAATCTTGACCTCTTCAAGTCTATGGTTAAGCCTTATATTTCCTGCATAACCCAGTGAACTTTACTCCTTGTTTTTGTATCCCATTACTAAAAAATAAATTCCACTCGGAGAGCTTCTTTCCAAGGACTGACTCCTGTGTAAATGTTAACCAATCGCTATAATCTTGACCTCTTCAAGTCTATGGTTAACCCTTATATTTCCTGCATAACCCAGTGAACTTTACTCCTGTTTTTGTATCCCATTACTAAAAAATAAATTCCACTCGGAGAGCTTCTTTCCAAGGACTGACTTTGTAAATGTTAACCCAATCGCTATAATCTTGACCTCTTCAAGTCTATGGTTAACCCTTATATTTCCTGCATAACCCAGTGAACTTTACTCCTTGTTTTTGTATCCCATTACTAAAAAATAAATCTTACTCGGAGAGCTTCTTTCCAAGGACTGACTCCTTTGTAAATGTTAACCCAATCGCTATAATCTTGACCTCTTCAAGTCTATGGTTAACCCTTATATTTCCTGCATAACCCATTACAGTGAACTTTACTCCTTGTTTTTGTATCCCATTACTAAAAAATAAATTCCACTCGAGCTTCTTTCCGCGACTGACTCCTTTGTAAATGTTAACCCAATCGCTATAATCTTGACCTCTTCAAGTCTATGGTTAACCCTTATATTTCCTGCATAACCCAGTGAACTTTACTCCTGTTTTTGTATCCCATTACTAAAAATAAATTCCACTCGGAGAGCTTCTTTCCAAGGACTGACTCCTGTGTAAATGTTAACCCAATCGCTATAATCTTGACCTCTTCAAGTCTATGGTTAACCCTTATATTTCCTGCATAACCCAGTGAACTTTACTCCTCTTGTTTTTGTATCCTATTACTAAAAATAAATTCCACTGGAGAGTTTCTTCAAGGACTAATTCCTTTGTAAATGTTAACCCAATCGCTATAATCTTGACCTCTTCAAGTCTATGGTTAACCCTTATATTTCCTGCATAACCCAGTGAACTTTACTCCTTGTTTTTGTATCCCATTACTAAAAAATAAATTCCACTCGAGAGCTTCTTTCCAAGGACTGACTCCGTGTAAATGTTAACCCAATCGCTATAATCTTGACCTCTTCAAGTCTATGGTTAACCCTTATATTTCCTGCATAACCCAGTGAACTTTACCTTGTTTTTGTATCCCATTACTAAAATAAATTCCACTCGGAGAGCTTCTTTCCAAGGACTGATTCCTTTGTAAATGTTAACCCAATCGCTATAATCTTGACCTCTTCAAGTCTATGGTTAACCCTTATATTTCCTGCATAACCCAGTGAACTTACCCTTGTTTTGTATCCCATTACTAAAAATAACTTCCACTGAGAGCTTCTTTCCAAGGACTGACTCCTGTGTAAATGTTAACCCAATCGCTATAATCTTGGACTCCTTCTGTCTATGGTTAACCCTTATATTTCCTGCATAACCCAGTGAACTTTTACCCTTGTTTTTTGTATCCCATTACTAAAAAAATAAATTCCACTCAGAGAGCTTCTTTCCAAGGACTGACTCCTTTGTAAATGTTAACCCAATCGCTATAATCTTGACCTCTTCAAGTCTATGGTTAACCCTTATATTTCCTGCATAACCCAGTGAACTTTACTCCTTGTTTTTGTATCCCATTACTAAAAAATAAATTCCACTCGGAGAGCTTCTTTCCAAGGACTGACTCCTGTGTAAATGTTAACCCAATCGCTATAATCTTGACCTCTTCAAGTCTATGGTTAACCCTTATATTTCCTGCATAACCCAGTGAAATTTCCTCCTTGTTTTTGTATCCCATTAGTAAAAAATAAATTCCACTCGGAGAGCTTCTTTCCAAGGACTGACTCCTGTGTAAATGTTAACCCAATCGCTATAATCTTGACCTCTTCAAGTCTATGGTTAACCCTTATATTTCCTGCATAACCCAGTGAAATTTCCTCCTTGTCTTTGTATCCCATTAGTAAAAACTTTATCCCACTCGGAGAGCTTCTTTCCAAGGACTGACTCCTGTGTAAATGTTAACCCAATCGATATAATCTTGACCTCTTCAAGTCTATGGTGAACCCTTATATTTCCTGCATAACCCAGTGAACTTTACTCCTTGTTTTTGTATCCCATTACTAAAAAATAAATTCCACTCGGAGAGCTTCTTTCCAAAGACTGACTCCTGTGTAAATGTTAACCCAATCGCTATAATCTTGACCTCTTCAAGTCTATGGTTAACCCTTATATTTCCTGCATACCCCAGTGAAATTTCCTCCTTGTCTTTGTATCCCATTAGTAAAAACTTTATCCCACTCGGAGAGCTTCTTTCCAAGGACTGACTCCTGTGTAAATGTTAACCCAATCGCTATAATCTTGAACTCTTCAAGTCTATGGTTAACCCTTATATTTCCTGCATAACCCAGTGAACTTTACTCCTTGTTTTTGTATCCCATTACTAAAAAATAAATTCCACTCGGAGAGCTTCTTTCCAAGGACTGACTCCTGTGTAAATGTTAACCCAATCGCTATAATCTTGACCTCTTCAAGTCTATGGTTAACCCTTATATTTCCTGCATAACCCAGTGAAATTTCCTCCTTGTTTTTGTATCCCATTAGTAAAAAATAAATTCCACTCGGAGAGCTTCTTTCCAAGGACTGACTCCTGTGTAAATGTTAACCCAATCGCTATAATCTTGACCTCTTCAAGTCTATGGTTAACCCTTATATTTCCTGCATAACCCAGTGAACTTTACTCCTTGTTTTTGTATCCCATTACTAAAAAATAAATTCCACTCGGAGAGCTTCTTTCCAAGGACTGACTCCTTTGTAAATGTTAACCCAATCGCTATAATCTTGACCTCTTCAAGTCTATGGTTAACCCTTATATTTCCTGCATAACCCAGTGAAATTTCCTCCTTGTCTTTGTATCCCATTAGTAAAAACTTTATCCCACTCGGAGAGCTTCTTTCCAAGGACTGACTCCTTTGTAAATGTTAACCCAATCGCTATAATCTTGACCTCTTCAAGTCTATGGTTAACCCTTATATTTCCTGCATAACCCAGTGAACTTTACTCCTTGTCTTTGTATCCCATTAGTAAAAAATAAATTCCACTCGGGGAGCTTCTTTCCAAGAAGTGACTCTTGGCAGCATGCTTTCTCAATCACACCAATCTTGACCTCTTCAAATTTATGGTTAATTGTTACCTTTCCTGTATAACCCCATGAAATCCTCTCCTTGCCTTTGTATTCCCTTATTAATAGATAAATTCCAGTTATTCTATTAAATATAATGTATAAAACTTTTCCAAGTTTTTAATCCAAATTTTGACTTATAATATTTATTTTTTTCTCTCTCTTTTATCTTATAGGGGATCGTATCCTGAATGTGACCATTTCTTTTGAAAATATGGTTTTTGAGGACGCGCTGACGATTCTAAGTTACGCCTCGCCCTATCCAGTGAATATATGTGTTCAAAAACACAAGTCTCATGTCGCGTACAAAGCAAACGGCTTTGAAATGCAACTGAGCCATCCTTTGTACCGAAGCCAGTCCCTTGACGCCCTTACCAGGATAATGAAGGAATCACTACCCAAAAGAAGCTACAGTGATTTAAAATCAGTCAATAAAAAGTCCTTTTCAGTCGCCAAGAAGTCTAGCTTCATCGAAGACATCATTTCCTCCAAGTCACGACTTTACACGACAAACGATATTTATAATGAAACGAAACTAGAAATACCTGTCAGCACACAAGTCTCAGAGGTTGACATTCACGCACCTCCGACGGGTAGTTTTGTGTCTCCCAAGGAAGGTGTCAATATGGAGGAGACTTTGTTAGAGAAAGAAATCGATCTGCAAGAAAGCGTCAAGTTACGGGAACCGTACAAGCTTCACATCTTCGAAAACAAAGATTTATCAGGAACACTTGAGAGCACACCAAAACCAGGACTGAACGGGAAATTTCCATTGTTTGATTCGGATGATTCCATTTCAAAACTAGACGAACAGATGGACATCCACTTTTCAAACTACGACAAGGAATTTGAAGATTTAAAACAAAAGGCCGACGAAGATAATTTCGATTTGAATTTAGAGTTGAAACCCAGAATAGAACCCGATTCAAATTCACTAAATTCTGAATCTGAGTTTAAGGCTTTGGAAAAGAAAATCGAGTTATCATCCAATTTTGATGACCTGTTTGACCAGTTAACGGACCATAACAGATTTCCTGATTTGAATCTAAGTTTTGATGATTTTAAAGTAACCGAACCCAAGGAAGATAAAATCTTCAACAAATCAAAGAATTCAAACATATTCTTAACTGCCGAACACTCGACCAATAAGACAACTGAACGTAATCTTATTGTTGAGAAGGACGATCCAGAGTTTTTCAGTTCCTTTAATTACAGTTCTTCCGATATGTCTGCGATGAGAACTCAGACTTCTCCAGATTGGAAATATCCCAAACAAGAAGTAAAACCCGATTCCACCGATTCGATTTTAAAAAACAACGGTATAGACGGGCTCCCGACTCTTTCTAAACGAGTGGAACGTGTCAATAGAATAGAAGAAGACCGTTTAGAAAAGTTATTAAAACCCGATCTAGAATCAAAACCGTTATCAGAACCAAAAGCAGAAACGATTGGTGAAGCGGCATTTAATAAAAGCGACAACGCTGAGGGAAATGTATTAGATTTGGAAGCTGTCGGGGAAAACAAACTGTCACCCCTCAGAAACTGTGACCTTCAGTCTTCACCCCTGACCTCTAAACTGTTTTTATCTAGCTCGAATCCGAATGCTGAAAGCACTTTAAACAGTGTCAAAAATAAAGCCCAAAATACAGTCCCAGACATTTTGAGAAAAATCTCGCCTTCCATGGACTCGATGATTGTAATGACAAAATTGAGAACTGAATTGAGGTTAAACGGTATCACTTCTTCTCCGCTGAAACCTGAAATAACGACTGACGGCGTGGATTCTTCATTTTTTAAATACGAAAGTAAAACACAAAAAACTGATCCATCGATTTTGAACCCGGAAATTGAAACAACTCGCATTGACTCCTCCATTTTGTTGCCAAATATCGACACAAATGAGGATGATACGCTTTCAATGTCTGACGCTGCGAATCCTTCATTTATTAAATACAAACTGCATACGGAAGAGACAGGTTCTTCTACTGACAAAGACTCTTTGGAACATGGCGTCAAAACAGATGACATAAAAATTTCTCTTGTGAAGACGAACGAGCTGATTACAGATAAAATTAACACTTCAATCTTAAAAACAAATTTAAAAGCAGACGACACTGATTCTACGACAGATTCAAAAGCTGGTGTTTCAAAAGCAGACGACACTGATTCTACGACAGATTCGGAAGATGGTATTTCAAATGCAGACGACACTGTTTCTACTCTATTGAAATCTAAAATGAATACCAATATATTTGATTTAGCGCCTTTGAAACCTACAGTACAGACCGATGGTCTTCCTATGAAACGTTCAGAATTTGCCACTACTGACAACGTGTTTCCAGTCAAACAGAAAACACTGTTTACTGAACCAATCAAATTTCATATCGCGTCGAACAAAGAGAAAACCAACCCAGCCGGTGAAAAGTCGGTGATAGAAATTTCTAAGTTGGAAGTTGAGAAAGAAGGCATCGATCAAAGTTGTGAGGCTAGCTCTCCAATTCAAACGACGGAGGAGCAAGTGGGGGAGCAACAGAGATCGGGTAGGCTGACACCGTACAAATACCAATTGAAAGACTTTCATTTAAAAGATATCAGCCTGAGCTCTGATGATTCGATAAATAACAGAAGCAATGACCTGCAGGATATTTTGCTCCATGACAATCGTTCAGGAAAGGAAGCTGAAAATGCTATCCGCTCAATTAGCCTCACGCACGAAGAATCGTCTTTCATACAACCGATTCTGAAATCAAACGCTCTTCTGCTAAAAAGGAAGTTGGACTTTTCTAAAGATACTGCCAGCCAGCAGGCTGAAGTTACCCAAAACGACTCCAACGCTCGAGGCAAATCATCCTCGGAAGAAAGTTCTTTGGATTCTGAAAGCGAAGAACAAAAATATGAAGAAAGGACAGATGAAAACGAGAAGACTCTTCTCAAAATGTCCCTATTCAAAAGAACCCGACAGGAGAGCATAACAACGAGCAGTTCAGACAGCGAGGAAGATGGGACAGTTGTTAGCAAGAAAGTCATGCAAGATAATTTTCTAACCCAGCCTCTGAAATTTGAACCTGTCGAGAAAAACACGACCGCAAGCACTCCAAGTTCAGAGAGCTCTTCTGGTCGGGACTATGAGCCCAACCCTCTGTCAGTAGATGTAGACCGGAAATTGATAGAGAGGGAATCCACACCAACTTCGTCATTGAATCTTATAAACAACGATAGTGGAGAAGAGGCAGAGGTAGAAGAAAACCACGAGAAAAAAGACGAAGCTTTTTTCGAAATGACTGAAGATGAATTATCAACTGACACCCAAAGTCTGTCACCCAAAAGTGCAGTCACTCGAGCTGTTTCTTGCGACGGGGGTTTCGTTACTTCTGACGACAGTGACTTATCGAAACCTCAATCAAATTCCTTGAAGCAAGAAATACAGCTCCCTGATCACGAAGACAACTACATGAATTGGTCCGGTAAACGCGTGGCGAGAGGAGAATCATTTTCTGAGTTACCAGATCCCGACCGAGTCTGGACTGGGACTGACCACACAAAAGATGATAAAGGCGGGTCAGATAGCGATTGTGATTCCAACAATGATGGAGTCACACAATACGACCTGTACAAGCCACGGGAAAACCTCACCCAGCTCTCCCATTCTTCTTCCAGTTCGTCAATTTCTTCCAATGATACAAAGACGAGCGGCGAAAGAGGCAACGACTCCGAAACCTCCCTGGAGCCGATAGACTTGAAATTCGCTCCCCCTTTCTCGGAGTCCAACCACAAAACTGGCCTTTTGCGTCCGCGGGAGGAGGACAAGAAAGTCGTTTGCACAAATTACGAAGAAAATGGTGCTTTCACGGTGACTTTCTCCGAACACTCTGACACAGATGCTTAGAGACGGAATCATTTGTTCTCTATACCTGGTCAGATGTGTCACCCCACATAAAAATAAATAAAGAAACCCACACTCCACCAACAGATGGATGTTACCTACCTCAAAAGATAGACAAAAGTGATTCAAATCACTTGCCATTATTCTAATTGATTAAAAGGGCAATATTTTGGACTTGTGTTTTTCTAATAGCAAAATATCCGACCTTGGTACAATCAATTGCTTAAGAAATGTTTGAAAAATGAGTGTGTGTGTGTGTGTGTGTGTGTGTGTGTGTGTAATATATATATATATATATATATATATATATAGAGAGAGAGAGAACAAATTATTCGATATTTTTATGGAATACAATACTAGTTTTCTTTTTGATTTTTATTATTAAGCTGAAAAATAAATCGTCATTCTTTAAGACTTTGGATACTTCTGCTACTCCGGTACTTAATCTTAATTTGTGGCCGCCCAGTGACAGGTTATAACGTCCACAGTCTATCTTGGGTCACTTCATTCATAGGCTAGCTTTTTTTCTTGTTAAGAATAAAACCCCACCAAAAAGAAAATGGCTTCGCTCTGATTGCCGCCGTATTTTTCTGAGTTATATAACACAACGGCCATCTTGTTTGAAGCTATTCTGCCAGCGTGTGGCTTTCAACTGCCATCCACTACGAGTACGAGCTTTGCATTCATTGGATGACATTTAGATAGCCAATGGAAAAAAAATGATCTGCTGCTATTTTCTCGTTCTCTTAAACGCAATAATCAAAATCTTTACATTCCGAGAATTATTTCAACAAGAAAGATTTAATTCTCTCCTTAAAAAAAGGGGATTAAATAAATAACTTATTTTAATAATTTGGAAGAGAGAAAAAAAGGAAAGGTGTTTACCTTGGATTTCAAAATTGTTTACCGCATTTACTTAGTGAAACATCTGGGGAGAAAAATATGAAATTGGAGGCAGGAAAAGGAGCGCACTGTTCTATTGTTTTTTATATTTTTAAAACTGTTCTTTACATTTTATTTTTATTTACAATTTGAAAAAGATATTAAATTATTATTATAGTTAAATTACTATACAATTTTGAGAAAAATCAGCGCATGTGTTATTTACACTAATGAACACGTCAGGGGGCGCCTTTAGAACGTTTTAAGTGGTAGGGGCGGCCTTTAATCGGTGGGTGGACGGATTGATTAAGAATTTGCACACCAAACTTAATTCCCTTTTTTATTTTTTGTTTTTTTTTTTGTTTTTTGTTTTTTTTGTTTTGTTTTTTTTTTACAACATGAAGGGACACGGAAGTCCTTTAAGTCATGAAGCCGCGACTTAAAAAAAAAAACAACAAAAAAAAAACACTAAAATTAGTATAAGTCATTTTCCCGGGTGAGGAAGTGGAATGATTTTTCAGCGGACAAGGTGACGGAATTGAAACACGTTTTTTTTGTTTTTGTTTTTTTTTTTGTTTTTTTGTTTTTTCTTCTTTCTTGTCGTTACCAGTATATTCCGGTTGGTCCACTTTCGAACCTTCTCTCGGTTCATCCTCTAAATAATGGAAAATAAAAGAGTCTCTCTTTGACAGAAGTAGACGTCATCCTAATATCTTTCTTTTTCGCATTGTACGCTTGAAGAAGGCTGTAGAATGAACCAGTCGAAACGGTTTGGCAGCAAACAGCAAAAGAAAAAAAACAATGTAAAAACTTCGTTCAATCGTATAAACAACTCCTGGAATTGTTGTTTTGTTTTGTTTTTTACTTTTGTATTGATCATATTCCACCAGCATTAAACTGTTTATGCAGATAGATACTCCCTTTTCGATATTTCAACAACACCCCCGCTTAACACCTTCTATAATCCGTAGGAAATTATGAGCTTATTATACATCTTTATGTAATGTTATTGTTAAAACTAATAAGAACATGAAATAATATTTCTAATACGTTTATATTATTATTAATTCACATTCAGACTTGGATCTTCTCGCTAGAGTAGGAAAAACTCTCGCGCTTTCTCCTCTAGGGTAGGACGCTTATATATCTTCCTGACACCTGGTTGTTCTATGTGGATTGACTACAGGTTTACGTGTTCGGAACGGCCGCTGACATTCTGTGAGGTGTGAATCTGCACCTAGTGACTATGAGAATATCTTCCAGGTCGACCCTTTCGGGCACCTCGTTGTTCTGATGCTCTGGTGTGACACTATGTGCAAATCTATTTTTAGTATTTTTGGGGGGTGAATCCACTATATATCGAGGTCATCACAGATCAACTTTCCTCATAACAAATGTTCGGCATATTTAACCTTCGTGCCTCTACAAAAGGCGGTGTGTCAAGAGGACTGTTATTCTCTTGACACCGCTATTATTGCATACACTTTTCATTCTCTCCGTGATGTTTATTTTCTTAAAAAGCGGTCATTAAAATTTTAATAAAGGCCGAACATATGAGAGCGGATTTATACATTTTCTTTATTCTTGAAAACTGACAACAAAGATATTAAACATTATTTATTACATTGTTTTTTTTTATCATTTCACCCCAAGCAAGGCGATAATGCCGCTGTGATGCAAGGGGTTACTTGGAGTGAAAGAGAATAAAAAGACTTTAGGAGAAGGAACCGGAAATCAACCCCTAAACAGCAAACGAGGAATAAATCTCTATTCCTATTCAAAAAACAGAACAAGAATAATTCCATATTTACAAGATTACAAAAATATGTAAACCAACTATAATTAAATTTTTACTATTTGCCATTTTATAAAGAAACTAGAATCATAGCCCGGCGTTGCCCGTGCAACTCAGAACATTTTAGTAATAATTAAATTGACCATAGGCACTCTTTTTTTTTCTTTTTTTACATATTTTGTTTTTGTTTGAAAAAATCCTTTTTTTTTAAATATGTCTTTTGTTTCAAAATAACTGGGAAAAATATTCACATTTTTTTTGCTGACCAAATGAATTTTTAAAACGTCGGAATAAAAATTAAATATAAAGGCTCATTTTTTTTTAAACAAAAACATTATTTTAGTCGCGTGTGATACGTGTGATTTGATTTCTGTGACGTAATTTAGCAACCATCTTAGATGTTTTACGGAGCAAATGTAAACAATCGGCTACATTGGCCAAAAAGTGCGAAAGGTAAAAATTGCTGAACTTAAACTCAAAAAATATGTGTCGACCTGGCTTCCCTATAGATATGTGCCCCTAGAAAGTTTGAATGGCGTAGCTTAAAAAATGTAGGCGTGTATAGGGAACAGTCACACACAGACTCACAGATTGCCTTTTATATATATACTAGCATCATAACCCGGCGTTGCCCGTGCAACTCAGAACACTTTAATTTATTCAGTGGATGAAACAAATACGTTTAAATTCGCTGCAGACACTTAAAATATAATATATATATATATATATATATATATATATATATATATATATATATATATATAGGACAATCTATGTGACTATTCCCTGTGCACGCCTACGTTTTTTAATATTTACTTTTG